>JAPYZP010007844.1:0-13270 GCA_030522985.1 Torymus sinensis
CCGAAATATGTATGTAATCAAGTTTCTCAATTATCTCAGCGAAATTTGGACGAAACGAAACGATTTTTTATCAGATATTTGTCTAAGTATAAGTAGCTTAATAATAAAAATAGCTTAATTATAAAAATAAAATTTTGAATCATAAAGCACAAACTAAAGTAGATAATCGCTATTTTTTCTAGATCCATCATAAAAACTAAGAAAGAAATTTCCATATAGCATCTCGGGCAAATTACTCGTTATTAAATTCCCTTTTCTTTTACTTTGCTACCAACAACGACGAGGAAGGCAGAAAAGAAACGCGAGAACAGTGCGGAACAGCTTGACTCGTTATAAATTATCGCATTCCACGCGACGCTTGGAGCGTAATCGCATGACAAGCTTCGCATTAGAGTCCGTTGCCGCGCAAGTCGCGTATATACTTATGTATCGGACCGCACGATCGTTCCGTGTGCGCGCGTGCGCAAGTCTTTTGCGCGGGGCTTCGCTAACTTTTCATTGTTTAACCTGATTACGTCGTTGCAGCCGCCACTTGCGCGAGAAGGGGAGAAGAAAAGCGAGAGTTATATCTTTACTTTCAGCGAAACTTCGTAGAAGATAAAGGGTAATGGGATTTGTTGTATTTATAATTATATCTTAAATATGATGCTAAATTCTCTTTGTACTTGTTTTGCGACGTGCGTGTGGAAGTTGATGAGACTTGTAATAAGTATTTAACGTTCATGAAATACGTGATTATTCGCAATTTTAAATAAATTTTATTATAGATCCAGTTGTTCTCTAATATGATTTTAATGACAAATTTGCGCGAAGTGAGTTACACGCTGTTTAAGTGCAATATTTGTCTTTGAAAGTAATTTTTCTCCGTTTGTGTCTTTTTACTACGAACCGTTTACATTCACAAATTTCTATAATTCCAATTCGTATTTTGTATGCTCGGTACAACCTAGGCATAGACATGTCCCTTTATTATAGGCGCCATCAAACTTTCATTTTCCATCTTTATTCACACCTAAACGTGTAATTTTAATCGATCAAATAACTACGGATTTATGGTAGCTGATTTCCTCGACAAATTTCCACACGCCTCCGTTACAACATTAACGAGAAATTCATCGACGAAATTGTAAAATCAGCGCAATCTCAGTAATTACATTGGGCGCGTTACCTGTACGGTCCAACAAATCGCAGCGATTAGTCTCTTACCCCCGGTCTAATCCAATCAAAGAAACGAGTGATACGCACGCGCACACTTGTCAATAAATGGATTGTTGATGAGTCGTTAGGAAATCAATATATATATATCATGTGTGTGTGTGTACATGTATGCGTGCATGTGGTTACGTGTGTGTGTGTGTGTGTGTGTGTGTGTGTGTGTGTGTGTGTGTGTGTGTGTGTGTGTGTGTGTGTGTGTGTGTGTGTGTGTGTGTGTGTGTGTGTGTATTAATCTGACCGATTGACTCCCAAGAAAAATCTTTCGTGCTCAACGTTACGAAGTGGCTGCAGCACTCCGGCGATTGTTTAATCCTCCGGCCAGACGAGCAACTCGACTTAATGAGAGTATGTACTCCAGAGGGTATAAGGAGCGCAGTGAAATCAATTATCAATTACATTAAAGGTTAAATGAAAATAAATTTATATTTAATTCAGGAGTGCAAGTATACTAGATATATAGTGATTAATATAACATAAAATCGCCATTAAATGTTGGCTGATTTTGTTTTGGCTGCGTTTACTTGTACATATCGAATATAGCTATTATTGTATGTATAATGTTATTTCTATACGAAAATTTGTAAACCTATATGAACAACTGATGATGGTGTGCGCTACGCAACGAGTAATTCCATTTTCATATTATTACTCAACCTCCCTCGTTTGTACTGCTCGCTCTCAAAACATCAAATTCATATATGAAGTTGCAGCGTGGGATCATGTTCGCTGTGCAACCGGCCGCGCGCGTCATAATTGAAAGGTAAAATCGATGGCAAAAATGTCTGCAACGCGCGAAATCCGCGCGTCTAACGTCGTCAGTCTTTTAGAGGCGGCTTATGCAAGAAATAAACGCGCACGCGCGCGAACATATAGACGGCGAGCCATCCAGATGAGGAAGTACGAGAATACGTTTTGGGAGACTAAATCATCGACGCGCGTGTGCCAGCGCCAATCACCCATTACTCAAAGATTATTCGTGTGTGCTACGAAGACGAGATGGTTTTCTGCTGTTACGATGCACTTGTGATGTATATGCACTGCATTGTGACCTGCTAATTCAATATCGCAGTGTCGATATAGGCTTAGTTATTGAGCTCATGTTTAATATTTTCAGGCAACACGTATTTTTTTAATGAGCTTCTGACAAATGTCTTCTGCCATAATTATGCGCAATTCATTTGAGTGACGAAACCTCGTAGACATATGCATTCATATCAATAGATATCCGTGCTGTGAAATTTTCGAATAATCTATTTCCGACGAAAAAATCACGTCTCAACGGTAAACTATTATTCTGACAAATGTATATCGAAATGAAATCATGTTTGCATATGAACAGAACCTTCAGTGAAAGAGAGAGAGGGAGAGAGAGAGAGAGAGAGAGAGCAAGAAACTAGAGCATTAAATATATCATGGCAGCAATATCGTTTTAACCTTCCACCTACAACATTCTAATCGCACCCCACCGAAAAAACGCTTCGCCCTCCTGCGCCACCGCACCCTCACTTCCCGCGCGCATCGCGATACAGAGCCCGCACCCGAGCGTGGCATATTTATCGGCACGCCATATCGTCCTCCCCGTAATCCTCCTCATCCCTTCTCTCTTCCTCCTCCTCTACCTCCTCTTGCCCCCATCTCTCATATCATAAATATTCATCGGCCATCGGCGGGGTGGAATCTGCTTTTTCGGTAGAATGGCTGGCTTTCTGCAGGGCAAACAAGCGCGCGCTCGTGCACACACGGCCGCGCTGAATGCGCTCGACGTGGAGCGTTGCACTCGCATAAACTCGCGCCGCGGGCGTGTATACCTACCTGCATAAGTATAAGCGCGATCGGACCGACCTGAACGCGGATTCTGAAAGCGCGATAGCAGCCACTGCTAATATAACGGCGATAATGTGATTTTTTATTAGGGAGAGGGGTGAATTTTTTATAGGTTCAGTAGTACATAGCAAATGATCGTTTATACTAGTAGGAGAGAAGAATCTGTGTGTATGTATATGTGTTTGCGGAGGCGCATTATCCAAGCGCTAATAATGCATGAATCATTAGTAAATAATGCAATAGGGGGCAGAGCGGGCATAATGCACCGCGGGTTGTTTACATATCGTCTGACTTTTCGATGGTCCGAGCATCATGGGTTCAATTGCCTCATTATGGATCGATTTCAGTATTTTCATATAGGATTGATATAATTAATACGTTGTCAAATCATTAATGAATGCAACGATATAAAAGAATCATCGACTTTGTATTTGAGGAATTCTAAAACGGAAATGCAGACACAAACGTTCCAAAAAGTGAAAAAATCTAATATCAATGTACAAATTTCAACAGTTTTTTTCTCGTTCTATGAGTAATATATTGGATAAAAAACATTTTTTGGGTGAGGCTAGATATATTGAATAGCTGATAATTAGAAGACTTATTCTTCAGAAAATTAAAAATACAACTGGCGAGGAATTATTAACTCCCCAACTTATGGGGAACACCCCATAAGCAGAAACACTATCCCATTACATTTCAATCAAGAAGCACGACTACTAGAAAATAAAAATGCAAAAATACATTTATAGAATTAATTAAATTGGTCAAACCGATAGCATAAATATTAAAGTTAAAAATAATTAAAATACTAAGTATTACTAAAAACTGAAAAACATGGAAAAGTAGAAAATACGTGATAGGAACATTAGGAGCGAAGAAATCGAGTATACAGAATTCCAAAAAAAAGTAGAAAATCAATGTAAAAAAAAAACGTGAATTCCAAATTTTGTTTTCTCGCAGAGGTAACTTTGTAATAGTGTAAATTTAAGTTCTGTGTGGGGTTGAAATTTGAAATACATATTCTTTGAACAATGTCTGTATGGATGATTAAATTCTGATGAAATTTTGAGGTTAGGCTCATTCCATAAAACGGGAGAAATAGATGAAAATAAGTGTTACTTTGTCTCTAATAATTAGCCATTTCCAATGTTAAGTTTCTGTTATTCTGCCCATTTTTAATGGACTCATTTCTACTAGGGGAAAGGCCTTTGAAAAATTGTACCTAAAATGACGCCTACAACTCCTGATGCGTTCCAATGAACTATTCGAGAGAGTGGCCTTATGGTTTCACCATCGTGACAAAAGTATCACCTCAAAAACGGCAAGGGAGGCGTGATCCGCATGAAGAGGGGGGAGGGGGAGGAGGAGCTCCAATGTCATGAACTATAAAATTTCAAATTTATGTCATTTTAACACCAATTGATACATTGTCCCTTATAATGAAGAATGGGTACTAGATATTAAAAATCGACCTCTCAATTGATCCTCAATTCAAAATCAGTTTTTTCGAAGGCCTTGTATGCTCCTTCCTCGTCTACTTAATAATGATTCATAAATATATGCATACTTTCTGAACGTTAAAATAATATTACTTTATTCATCTTGTTCATATATCTGCAGAGTACAAAGTTCTCTAATTACTAAAATTCTAAAATAGCTTATATTAAGTAGAAACTAAAACTCACGGTCCGCACGTCAGATCCGCATCACGGCCCGTAAGAAACTTCCCTTCTCGCTCGCACCTATATGTACACAGTAAATATTGTATATACGTCGCGAGCTCCGACGTTTCTTCCTCCTATCCCTTCATATCCGCGAAACCGATCAATTACCGAGCCACCACCGCGAAACTCCCTCTCGACGTTGGCTTAATTGTTATTTATAGTCCGGGATGGTGCGTGATCGCGACGAGGGAGGTCAATTAGCACGAGGTGCCAATCAGCGGCCAGGCGCGAAGATCCGAAAGAGACGAGAGAGTGAGAGAGAGGGGGAGAGAGTGAAGGGACGTGTATTATACGTTACGTGCAGAGAGTTACGCGTAGAGGACGAGGCGCACGTGGCGTACGTTTTTTTTTCGGGAGTCTCGCGCTGCTCGAAAGTGAATTGCCGATAATGATACGGCCGCTGAACGTTGCGGAGAAAATGAATTGAGTTTACTGATCGTAGATGATTTAAATGCCGGGTAAAAGCTTCATTTTGCGGAATCGGCGTAATGATCTAAATCATGTGTCCTCTATGCTTTTGCGCGATTTATCTTCTTACAAATGTGCCAAAAATTTAATTGAAATACCAATACCGAATGAGCGGTCGAGCTTTTAATGGCAATTTAAATTGGAATCGATTGAAAATTATCTCCGAAAATGATACTGTATTGTTGTATTGTTCGTGGTGAATGAAATTTAATGTTCTTTCGAGGTGTTCAATTTAAAGACCAACATTGTCATGTGATTGATGTATAGGTAAATCTCTATAATCTTTAACTTTCGTGTGACACTTTAAATTATCGAAAATATCTTATATTGGGATGGTTCAAAGCGGCGCGTCATTTATTTTTTTCAGAGCTTACATTGCAGCCTTTAATATCAACGTGTAGATGTAAAACTTTTGTGGCGATAGAAAATGTGCTATTTCTTTTGGATCGATTTAAATAACACGATAAAATGACCAAAATAAAACAAATTTAGGTAGGCCAGATTGGGGAATAGTAGGATAAATTTTTTATTCGCTCAATAACTGACTTAGAAATGGATGTTTTTGCAACTTTCGGCGATGGATGTCCCAGCAAATTTAATTACCTAAATTTGGCTGCCGCAGTTTTTGTCCTAAACAACTGACAAATTTTATCAGGTTTTTCAAAAATAGGTTTTTTGTGCATACTCAAAAAAGTTGGGGAATAGTGGGACACTAGCAAACAAAGAAGGAAATTTCGATAAAAAAGGTTTATTATTTTATAAATAACTTTTTTTTTTTATTGTATTTATACCAAAGTCAAACTTATTTTTGGCATAATAGCGGAGTCTAATAACTACAAAACAGTGGCTAAAAAGATTTTTATAGATAATAAATTAAAAGAGAACTTAACTTTAAAACTCCTAATATAGAAATTTTGCACGAAATATTATGAGACATAACCCCGACTATAAAAAATGATCTGTCCCACAATGACCCATGTCTCACTATATCCCCAATCTCTTCTACTTTTATCAAATTTTCATGAGCATTACTCAAACAGCATAGTAATCAAATGCTCTCATTCTCTGTGTTAATATGAACAAGTTAAGCTCTGGTACAGTCGTGTACCCATTCAGGAGCTTTTGTAGCATTTGTAAGAAACGAAAATTTCAAAGTCACGCGGCGGTCAAAGATTCTGAAGAGTCCCCCACATTCTCATCTAATTAATAATCGCTTCTCATTATGTATATATTCCTAAATAACCTATTAACATCCACGCTGAAATTAAAACAGCAGCCGAGGAAAGAAATGAAAAAAATGCTTCCCATCGCTCATTGCGTTACCTCAGCCCAATAATTGTCCATTTCAGCAAGACGCAGTCGTAACTCACCTCAGCCTGCCAATCTCCCTGCAATTACAGCCAAATAATAAATTCACTCGGATCCCGTCCACCATCCTTCAATTGGCGCGCGTGCGATATCCCGCCTCCCGCTGCTCAACCCTCGCGTCTCTGGCCCCGAACTCGCGAGCTGCGCAACATGCAGAAACCGTCTTCGGTCTCCCCCGTCGCCACCCACGCTCGCGAAACGACGTCTGCAGGCCGGCAAGTGCACATATCGGCACGCGCTCTCCTCTTACCGGGAGACGCGCATGGAAGGGGCCATCCTCGCCGGCGATAAACTGTAACAAAGAGAATAGCCGGGGTATATAAGCTCCATGGCGGCTTGTCTTCGCAGTTCTCGAAGCCTCTCGGCCCGGACAGACGCGTGCACGCAACAGCACATATATACATAACATGAGTCACCTACAGGTGAGCGCGGACGGCATAGACAGGCCGTCGTGTGATGTGAGCGACGGGCTTTCCGAGTTCGGCTCGCCGTTGTATCGGGGGCAGTTTGGCAGTGTCCGTTCGGTCTGACGTTCATTGCGCAACGCGCGCGCACGCGGGAGGATGGACGGGTGGAAATGCGGCTCGTCAAGGGAATTTTGCACTTCAGAGAGTTTTGCTTTGTTTTCCGATGTTCGTCGTAATTAGCTTCGGAGTTTCGTTTGGTATTAACGAGTGTCGTTTTAATTGGAAAAATAAAGTTTTCACCTTTTATAAATACAGAGCGAGATTTTGGTTTTAAAAAGTTGCCCATGCAAAGCTCATTACATATTCTTGTATTTCTTTTTCTTCTTTTTGTTAATATTTTCCTTTCGCAAAATTCGCGAAAACAGCCATCGAACAACTTGTTAGAAATTTTGTCAAGTACGGCAAATAACTACATTTGCAATTTGCGCATCGCAAGAGTAATAATGTTGTCAAAGCAGAAAGACGCGCTTGCAGCAAAAAGTAGCTCAGCGCGCGCGTAAAATAATAATTAAACGGAGAAGAGCGCGCGAGGCGCAGGCCATGGCCGGGACGGTGGCCGCGCCTATTCTCTCGGCGTTGCGAACTCGCGCATAAATCAGTTTTCCTCCCGCAGCAGTTTGCGGCCCTGCTGCCGCTGCTCGCCGCGCTGGCGAGCCTCGCCCGCGTCACGGACGCAGGCCTGCTGCCCGGCGACAGCGGCTACCAGTACGACCGGCCGGCCTTCGGCGGTGACTTCGGCCGACGCGCCGGTGCCTTCAACAACAGACTCGCTCCGAACGGCCAGTTCGGCAGAGCTGGATTCCAAGGCGGACGTGGCTACCAGGGCGCGCAGAACTATCAGGAAGGACAGGGAGGACAGGGATACCAGAGATACCAGGGATTCCCAGGTGGAAGTCAAGATTATCAGGGCTACCAGGGGGACGTCGTCGGAGGCTTCCGGGGATTCGATGGTGGTGATAATGGAAGGGTGAGTTTTTTTTATTGGCGTCGATCGAAAGGTAATGGTAGGTGAAAGCGTCCACTATAGGATGGCAGCCCTTATTAGACGGCTGCAGTTTCGCTATTATGCTTTTTGGTTAACTCGATTGATAACGAAAGCCCGAGTTGTATAAAACGTTGAAAACTTTTTTCGAATATGTAAAGATCGCTACACTTATTCCCGCTACTAGTTTTGTAGGGGATTTCGCTTTGGAGAGCAAAAATAGAGTCAGAATGTAACGTTTCAAATTCGAAATAGATTGTGGCTTGTTCGTATTAGTTTGCGCGTGCGCACTATATGTAAATTGTTACTCACTGACGAATTAAACGTCATATTTTCCGAAAAAGGCTTTGAATTTTTAGCTTGATTTTCAGCTTTTAAAGCGACATTTTCGGCAATAACTAGTAACATCGTTGAAAAGGACACAAAGAAATCTATAGATCTAGATATCAAAACAGATTGTTTAACCACGAACACCGTTATCGAACGAGTTTTTAAGTGGCAATCGCCAGTCTTCGTTGATTGCTTTCATATACAAAGATATTGTTCACGGAGCTTTAATAATTTTAGAATTTTAACAATATTGGTTAGTTAAAGATTAAACAGAAGTTAAATTGTCGTTCATTGAGTTGTGTCGCGTATTTTTAGAATAGTATTTTTATGACTGCCCTTTACGCCGTTGTGCTGCGGTCAAGTTTATGTGTCGTTAAACGCAGTTTAATGAATTTTAAACGTCAAGTCAATTGTAACTTTACGTCCCATTTGGTTGGTTTAGCGGGTTTTAAGAAATAATATTTGATACTACAAGCATTGGCATCTAAATAATAATAATAGAAAATGCATTTAAATGATCTTCACTTTTACTATTAAATTAGTTGTTTTGAACTAAAAACTTTTCAAGAAACTGGACTCCTCCAAAAATGTTATAATTTTCAAACTATTGCATATGAAGTTGATTTCTTACTTCGATAAACATATTATATGAAAGTGCACATAAAAGATTAAGTCTACATACATTTTTAGTTTTTAATTAAAATACTCGTAATCAATTACGAAAAACATTAAAAATAAGCATTTTGATACAGCAATATTAATTATTCAGATTTTGTTAAAGTGAACTTTAATATTTATCACGAAAACCACGTGCATACAGAAAGCGTGGCGGTATATAGGCAAACTTAGCAAGTTGTGATTTTAATTGAATCTTGTGGCTACGTTTTTTACCTGTGAAAATTAATTGTCGGCGCAAGTAATTTACTCTCTTTCGCGGTGGCGTTCAACTTCCGTTGGCGGTTTCTGAATTTTCGAAGGCAAAGTAAACGCTCTTGCCTCACGTCGCAGCTTTAATTTTTCACCTTAATTAATTATATCATCGGTTTCCGGTATTATGATAAGCAGCCTTCGTCTGCAAACTTTGCTTACGACTTACTTTGTAGTTCGAGGGTGATCCTCCGGTTAGAATATTTGTCGAGTGTGTCGTAATAACTCAACAACAATGCGACATGTCAAAACAAGCTGGTAATTACACGTCAGGTTTATTGCTGCGTAATGAGTACTTGGGAAATAACTGACAAAAATGAAAATGTCCTCTGAATAGCATTTCACGTTGTGTTCTTAAGGCACGGTTATAAAGTTTGTTTAAACATTCTCGACGATTTAGTGTATTTAAAAAGTTTTTATAATTTACCTTTGAATAGCTCAGAAATGCATTTACATCTTCATATTAGCTAATAAAAATATAGAGAGTTTAACTTATGAAGCTTATTGAATTTATAGAAACGAAGCAAAACAAATAACGGTTTTCCAATGAACGCAACATTAATTAAAGTGAAATTACTTTGCTAAAACCACATTAAAATCATTTAAATAAATATTTCTGTAAAATCACAGTCGATATTAACTTGAACATTTGAAATGAACTTTTAAAACAAAAACAGAAAAAAACATCCGGTTATACGCATGTCACGATGCCGAATTTCGCATGTCGAAATTAAACACCGTGTCGGCTGTCCCCGCAACATTCCAGAATCAAAAGCCCATCAAAAAGTCATCTCGCCGCCCCCTATTTCCCTTTGCACTCGACTCTACGAAAAAAATCATGCCGAATAAATCTCCGGAAATGCTCTCCCTCTCACTTCCGCCACTCTGACCCCGCGACCCATCCGGAAAGCGCCTCAATCACATAATAATATCTTGCCCCGCGAAATCCTCGGCTGCGCGTCAAAGCCATCAAGCCCAGCCGTTTACGTATTCGCGTACCGTGCGAGCTAGGATTTTCCTTGGCGTAGATTACGTGCCTTTCTCTCGCCCTCTCTCTCTCTCTCCCTCGCTTCCAGAGGGCGGAACTCTCTCTCTCTTTCTCTCTCTCTCTCTCTCTTCTCCCCGCCGACTAATTGCACAGCCGCTAAAGATTAACAACTTCCGCGTCCGCTGCACGCGGCGCCTCCTCCTTTTTACGAGCGCCTGCTCCTTTCGACCGAAATTATTCCCTAAACGCCCGGCGCAAACGTAGCAGCGATCTAATCTCGGCCTGATCGGCTCGTCCTCTCTCGCTCTCTTCTTTATTTTCGGACGTCGGAGGGTGGCGAGAAAGGTCGTAAGGGAGGCTTTTTACGGCGGGGGCGGTGTATGGATGTTTCTTAATATTTCGCAGCGAGTTTATTAGCGCTCGTGCTTGGGAACTGGAGCGGAAGGTTTTATTTCTAAGGGGGTGGGGGTGGACGACTGTAAATCGGAGGAAGCCTTTAATTTTCCGATCGCTCGTTTTACGAGCCATTTTATCCGAGGGTATGTGAATTTTTAGCAGCGAATACTTTTTATCCGGATAAATTAGAATAACAATGTCTCAATAAGGCTGCACACGAGACGTAAATATGAAAATGCAATATGAAGAAGAAAAAAAACTTTATTTAAAAGCTATAGTATCTCTTCTTTTTATGAATCATTCCGTGGAACAAGCTATCAAAAATACTGCGTACTTTACAGCTCAGTGTAAGCTTTAAAGCACGTTATATTTTAGCATATTAACGTGCGTATTACTTAATCAAGCGAGATGGAGCTTTTAGAAAGTTAAATAATCCGTGTAATGAATGAAATTATTTTCAGCGTTAATTCTTCGTTTAATATCTTCGCTTATAACATCTACATTTATACGCAAAATTCACGGAAAAATATCTTGACATGCATAAACCTCTAATCATCCGTCTATAATCACATCTCAATCGCACAGAGAGGTGCAACGGAATTCTGCCCGTTCAATCTAATAAAAAGTTATTCCTGCCCGTGGCGTTAATGAATATTGGCATCGGCGTGAAGTGCAAGCGGAGGGGGCAACAGTCAAAACGCACAGGGGGCAACAGTTTCACGAGAGCGAGAGAACGCACAAACGCTCAGAGGGAAGAAATGCCTTGCGGCGGTGAGTTGCGGCGCCGACCTCAAAGAGATCGCTCGCTCGTCGAGCTTTCGTGTAGCTGATTGTGTCGATGAAAAGCCGAGCGTGGTTTTGCCTTGCTCGCGCATGCGTTTCTTTATTTGCGTGGATTGCAAACGTGTGGTAAGGTCGGAACGGGCTGCTTTGGAGGAGTAAGTAACTTTTTGCGCGGGATGTTGGGGAACGAGTGTGATTCCGACAAATTCCGTTATTCGACAAGTTATAATTGATTTTTACGTAATAATTGAGAAAACGAATGAAATACTTGTTTTTTTTTTCTCAAATTTATGAACTGCCCGAAAATTGCTTGATTATTATTATTATAAACCTTCAAAGCTGCGATTTATGCGGATGTAAAAGTTATTGCTTAATTCGTCACTCCAATAGCGCACATTAAATGTATATAAACTATATCAACAAGCGGTTAATTGAATTCACCCTATCGTCTCGTATAACAAAGTAAACAGCAGCCGCAAAGCAATGCGAGAAAACGCATCGCCAGCGCATTATCCTCGAACAGAAGCTCCCTTTCAGCAGCCGCGGCTAGCCACAAAAGTTCGCTAATGAAAAGTACGTTATGTCCCCCCGGCGTTTGTCCGACGCGGCAACGCACATTTCATCCCTCTCTGCAGCCTCCCCCACTTCCGCTGCAGACGCGACGTCGCCTCGATTTGTCTCAATGCACTCTCTCTCTCTCCCTCGCTCTCTCGCTATCCCTCGCGATGCGTCGAATGAAACAACCGCCATTGAAATTTCGCGACGAGACGTGCGATAATCCTGTGGACGCGCGCGAACTCATTGTTCTCTCTCTCTCTCTCCGGTGGGTCACACATAAGCGATCGAATCGCATCTCATCTCGCGCATGTATAATTCAATATTAATTATCCGCGACTTGTTCGCGTGCGCGCGCGCTGCCCTCTCACAATCATTTTACGCGGCTGAATTCTAAAGCCCCGCTTATTGGAAATTTCTTTTTAATTATGCCCCCCCGTCCCAACACCCCTTCCCACGAGAGCCGGCAAAATCGCCGCCGTAAATATACGTGGCGGCGGCCGCAGCGGAATGCTTTATGCCCGCGTATGATTGCTCGTGGCTTCGCGTGCAAGTTTCACGAGCGCCTCGCAGCGAGTTGTTGCGCGCCGCGCCGGAAAATGCGCGACTGTGCGGGCGCGCATTAATTTTTAATCTGCGCGAGCTGCGCGCGTGTGATTGCGCGCGGCTGCTCGGACGGACATCGAGACTTGTTTGACAGTAATTTGGAGCATGCGGTGGCCCGTCAGGCACGCCGGCCGCGCTTCCTGCGTGACAATTATAATGCCCGGATTTAAATTATGCGTTCTCCTGTATTTGAGAAAAGTATATTATTCTCACATGATGATGATGATGATGATGATGATGATGATGATGCGATTACCTGTCTTCGTTTGTTTGCTATTTTTTTTTTGTTAGTATCTTGTGTTGTAGCTTTTTGCACTGATCGTATTTTTGAAAACATGAAAATATATTAATACAATGTATATAAAATATTTTATAGCACGGTGTGACCTAAGTCCGCACTCTATGTCACGCCTATCCGTGACTAAAGTAGTCCTTCTTGGCTCCGTGTTTATCGCACGAGCGTAGCGAGTAACCTCACGGTGCAAAAAAGGACTACTTTTGGCACGGTAGGCGTGACAGCGGGCTTAGGTCAGGCAGTGCTATAAAATTATGTACGATACTCGTGACTTAGTGGCTCTTTATTGCACGGCGTTTAGCCTAACTAACATCACGCCGTGCCAAAAAGAGCCACTTT
>JAPYZP010007849.1:0-10542 GCA_030522985.1 Torymus sinensis
ATATACAACTTTTTAACACAACTATCGTAAAGTTCGTACTCGATTCCCGCCGAAAAGGGAAAAAATGCTGCATATTTATTCCCTAACCTCACTCTCGTTGCGCTGGGAACTGGAGTGGGGGTAGAGAATGACCGTAGCCCTTTTTTCCTGCTTCGGCGGGAATAAAGTACGCACTTTACGATGGGTGTATTAAAAATAAATGAAAAAAAAAAATATATTTTTAGTAATTAAATATGCACTGAGAAAAATTTCAGAATAATAATATTTTTTCTCGAAAAATTTCAGAAAAAAACGTTCTAATCGATTTTATCAAGAATTAATTAAGAAACAATAGATAAGATTAATAGTATATTATGCCAAAGGTCGCACTCGGGGGAATGTTACAGCTTGCGTCCGTCGTAGTATATACAATTTTTTTGTTCGAAGGCCTCAGCATGAGTATTTCGCGGCCCGTATAGAGGGCACAAAGTACTAACTGTACGTATTTAGTATTTCGCGACCTCTATACGGCCCGCAAAAATTCATTTTGCGGCCTGAGGACAAAAAAGGTATATCGTGCGTCCGTTACCTACCGGCCCAATTGAAAATAAGTAATCATATCCCGTCTTCTTGTCTGCGCGCAACGAGACGCGTTCTTTTGTTTAAAATCTTAATAATAGACTTTGTTATCGTTCTGCGAAGTAAGTGAGGCTATTCTTCATTTCTAAACATCAACCTAACCTTCTCCCAGATACCGCCGCCCCCGCGGGATCGTCGTACCAAGGCGACGATCATAATTGAGTGGCCGCGCCTCGCGACTAGCTAGCGCGAGTATATTAACCCTTTCCGGCACACGGAAAAGTCGACTTCAACCGCGGACTCAACATTAATAACCTGGTATCCGGAGCACATCAACCCCGCACTGCAAAAAATCCTGAAGTAGAATTATCATTCGCAAAGGAAATAAAGGTACCACGTACTAATGCTGTAATATAACGGTCATGAGTTATAGATTTACTTTGAACTGCAATATAACATCGAAAATCTACCCTGCTCAAGGTGATTTCAATATAATAAAGCTAGTTTATATACATACTTCAAGTATTTATAACATGCAACTGTCAAAATACTTTCGCCTGTAATTATACGGCATTGGTGCCTGGTACCTCTCTTTCCAACATTAAATCTAGTAAGTTTATTCAAGTAATAATATATTACGTCACGAGACTAATACAATTTAGTAGAGAAAACATCTTTTGACCACATTTACTGATGTAAAATTCTGAAGTAATTCTACTTGCTAAAGGTTATGTGATTTCGGATTTTTTACAGTGCGGGTGCTCGTCGTAGAAGCTGGTCCAACGACATCGAGTTTTAGGGTTCAATCGCGGAGTTAGACAAAATCTTCCCCCAGCTTATTCCGTTACTATGTATATAATGTACGTAAAATCTTTATTCAGAAATTCTGCAAATTACATGTAGAAATGCTAAAAATATGATAATTATAAGAAACCACTTTTCTCAAATGGGTAGAATAAAAGAAATTTTTCACATATTTACAGGAAGTAAGTTTACGAAACGTGAGTGGATTCGCTGAACATCTCCCTCCTATTATGTTTACCACCGAGGCATCATTTATGGGAACTATTTCTACATTCACAACAAACAATATTTTAGATGAAGAAAATCCAGAAATCACCAAAATTAATTCAAACGAAGGCATCGAAGTTGAATCTCATCAAGATCACGCACCTGTCGTATGTTAAAAATATTAAATTTTTATTAGCAATATTTTCTGTACAATGCATTAGTTACACATTCAGTTCAATAAATAACGGTGTATACCTTTGGATACTAAAATATAAAAACGCTACTAATACATTGGTATTTGGTTTAACTTCAACGTAATTTACTGTCATTTAACATGATACGCAACTTTGCGATGCAAACTAATGTGATTCGCAAGCTTGCGACGAAAATGAACACTAACATACTAGTTTTAGCTGCAAACACTAGAATACGTTTAGTCTTAGTCACAAACCCTAAAACGGCCTAGTGTTTGTTGGAAACTGAGTCGTGCTACGTTTACTAAGGAAGTCTCGGTTGATCCGCCTTGCTCAAGCGTTGGCCGGGACTCTAAGTGGTCCAAGTGTTGAACTTTGAGAGGTCAAAGAGTTGAGATCTGAGAGGTCCAAACACAGTTTTATGGTAAGGGTTCAAGGCTTGAACCCCTCAGAGTCCCAACAGCGGGTCAAGTGCCAGTCCGTAGCGGTTCAGTGCCTATCTGTACTGTCAGAATACCAGCACTTAGTGTTGCTGAGTAGGTATGCGTTGGTGGTTTTGCAGTTCAAATATTTTCTGTTCTCTTATAGACTGATTTTCGAACAATCAATCCAAGAGCTAATATAGTCCACCTTATTTTTCACCTGATTAATCATCTGATTTTACGCGTTCAATTTTTTTACACGAAGATTTACATAAAGATCAGGTAATTAAAATCAGGTGATTAATCACCTGATTATTTTATCTGATTACTCGCCTGATGTCTTTAGATGGGGAATTTTTATTTTCTGGTTTTTTAAAAGTTTTTTAAAAAACTTAAAAAGAAGAAAAAAGAAAATAGGCATTTTATACGAAGGTTAACCCATTAAGTCCTAATCGACCATTTCACAGTCGATTGGTTATTGGCTTAGAAAATAAAGAAAATTAATCAAAACTAATGAGGAAATGATATGTGAACATGTGTTTACATAGGAAACAATCATTTCCTCATTAGTTTTCATTAATTTTCTTTATTTTATAAGCCAAAAACCAATCTACTGTGAAATGGTCGATTAGGACTTAATGGGTTATTAATATAAAAATTAAGTTAAAAATCAGGTTAAAATAAAATTAAAAAATCAGATGATAAATCTGGGGGAATGTCAGACGATTAATCACTTAAAAAAATTAGGTGAATATTAAGATGGAAATACAGGTGAACAATCACCTGACATTTTTCAGCTGGATAGTAGGTTAGTATAGACACTTATCTTTAATTAATTTCTCTTTTCTTAGAACTAATAAGCGTCAAACTTAGAGGTTACTATTTTGCTGATTTCCCTATTAATGGGTTTACATAATATTATGATTATACAATCCATAAATGAAATTTGTTTTCAGTTTGATGAACTACAAGCCGAAGATGAAAATGACTCATATGAAGGCGTTGTTGTAACGACGGAATCGATAGAAAGTACTACAATACCAATGCATTTTACCTCATCGGATATACCACAATGTTCCAATGAAACGGAAAACAATAAAGGTTTTTTCGATTACCTTCCTATTGAACTCTTCAAACGAGTCCATAAAACTCTTAAGGCTCAACCGGCTACATTAAAAGGAAAATTTCGATTTTTAAAAGCTTTTGAAACTACGTTTGTTCGGGAAATCGGTAATTATCACTTACTTTTATCTTTTTCTATTACCGATCTTATCTCAAAATGAACTCCTTAAATAGAATGATTATGTCACGAATCACTTCGAAATTGAAGAATATCGTTCTTTTATTAAAACCATTTGACAAGTATTTTTTTTTTACTTAGGCATGAAATAGGGCCTTTTTCACGCGAAAAGTGGGAGAGAAAATTTCGCCTTTCGAGCGTATTTTATGAAACTGGTGAGAAATAGCTATGACACCCTGAAAACAGGTGAGAAACGATCATTTCTACCCTCATAACAGGTGAAAAATGAATAATAGGATGAAAATTGGCTCTATTTTTGAGTTCAGAAATGGAGCTATTTCTCACCTGTTATTCATTTCTCGTCTTTTTTAGGTAAAAATTGCTATTTCTCGATAGTTTCAGCTATATTAATGTTGCCTACTTCTTTAAGTAATTTGATGTTACCTTATTAAAGAAAAAAACGAGTTTTGTTATTAAATATGTATTTTCAAACAAATAAATGTAATTAAGGTTTAATTGTATAAATAATAGTCTATATTCCTTATCTATACATTTCAATCTTTATTTTCAAGTACATTGTGTACCATTCGAAATATCCAATCCTCTCTCCCACGCACACACGCAGAAAAGGCCCTATAATGCCTTTGTTAAAAAAAAATACGGTGCCTAACACGGGAAGAACAGCTATTTCAGACTCGGATGTGGTGTCTCGCTAGAAATAGCTTATTTTCTACCCTCGCTGCACAATGTACTATTATTTTTCAAATACAATGAAATGTTATCCCTTATGTAGTAGTGAACATTTTTCAGAATTCCAACGTTGAAATCATTTTTACTTTCTCAAAGAAAAAGCTTTGCATTTTCAGGCGTCTTTTTAAACTGCTGCTATATTCCACGAGCTTTGTAAAGGGGCTAGCTACTCTCTCGTACGATGAAGAACAAAATGTTTTTTAAAGTTCTTATGCATAAAAGTAGAAATGTTGAACATATGAAAAAATAGTACATTATGCACTCGGAAGAATAATACATTTTGCGTTCATGGTAGCGGGTATTTTTTTTCTTGATAATCGCTTTCTTGATAATCGCTTTCTTGTGGAATATTTGCTAGAACCGTTAAGAGCTTGGTATTGGTTAATCGTTAGTGACTACTTTTCTTTCATTTTTCCCATGTTAAATTTCCATAAGAAAAATTGATGTGCGGATAAAACTGTGTCACAAGACTGTTTTCCTGTCTTCCAAAGTTTTTTCGTGTTAAAAAAAAAAAAAAATTTGTTTAACTGCACAGTTACCAGACAAAGTTTTTCTCGTTTTTTGAACCGTACAGAACATGAAAAACGTGTGTTCCATGCCGATTGAGTAGTATCTTTTTTTTACAACACTTTTAATTTTTCTTATGGAAATTTTACATGGGAAAAATGGATGAAAGTAGTCAGTGATGACGTACCAATATCAAGCTCTTAACGGTTCTAACAACTATTCCACAAGAAAGCGATTATCAAGAAGAAAAAAGCTTTTTCGCCACACGGCGCGTAAAGTGCGTACTGTACGCACTGCGGGCGAAAAACAGCCTACGCATTTTACGCTCCTCGTGGAGAAAATTAGTATATGTACCACGGGAGTAAGTAAATAATCCCTCAGATCGCATGTAAATTCTCACCCGAGCCGAAGGCATCTGGGACATTCTTTACTTTTACTCCCTAGGTGCATAATCTACTATAATTTAAGATGAGAATCGTGCAAATCGGTCGGTTCTCTGCAAAGTTCCGTGCATTTAAAAATTGCAAAAAATGACCAAAAATGATAAAAATCTTAAGATTTTCGTAAATTGGTTAAAAATTGTTAATATTTGTTATTTTTGGCGATTTTTAAATGCACCTATAACTTTGCACAGATCCAACCGATTTGCACGATTCTCATCTTAAATTAAAACCTTATGGCAGAGGTGCCTCAATAGTACATTGTGCAACTATGGGAGAAAATTGAATTTTTTTCTATCGAGGATGCGATGATTGAGCACGAGTAAGTCACGAGTACTCAAAATCATCATCCGAGTCTGAAAAAGCCAATTGTTCCCTTTTTACACATCGTACTTTTTTTAATAAGTGCAGGAAGAGCACTTCTTTTGCATGAGAAGTGGATGGGAGGTCCTATATGGACTCGTCATAACGGGAGACTAATTACTTTTCCTCCCGCTACTATACAGGAAACCTCGCTAGACGCTCGAAATACTCGACTTTCTATTCACTTTTCTATGCAGGAAAAGGTCCTATTTCGAGCACATGTTCAACAAAATTTTTTGTTTCTTCGTTTTTATGACCGATTTAAGGAAAATTCTAGCGGGAATTGCACATATGTTTCATTATTTCAATAGAAGAAAACAATTTCTTTAATTTCAACGCATACTTGCGTAAAAGATGATTCTATAGACTCGTGTGATTGTCACCCTCGTTTCGCTCTTGTATTGAAATATAATATTATACTTAAAATTAGAAACATTAGAACTATTACAGAATCTGAATTAGAAACCATTATAAAATACCTATAATTATATTTAATAATAATCCATAAACAAAATATCTCTATCACTAAAACTAAAATAATTTATACTTAAAATTACATTAGAACTACTATTACAGAGTCACGATTAACTGCGGCTTTTGCACCATCTCGAATAGCTAGAGGAGCAAGAGATCACGATGATCATGACGATGGAATAGGTTTTCCTTCTCTCGAAGGAACATTAATGGCCATTTCTTTTTTAACCTTCGCTGTTTACTTGGTTAGACTGGTAATGGTAAGTATTTTAAGTAAATACAGATTTAATACTATCGTATATTATAAAAATCAGACAGTATTCGCTCCTTGTATAACGTTGGAGGAGGTAAGCGAAACTACCAAAGCGTTCATGGTGGCGGAAAATAGAAGTTTCTGAGGCTATTGCGTGCATATTACTATACATATCAATAGACTTTTCGACACTTGTTCTCATGTAATAATGTTTATACAGCTACGCCAAGCACTAGTATCGTAATATACTATCGAGGACATACAGTTTATTTTTCGTTATTTATTTCAATGGTAAAAGGGTCACGAACGCGTTTTCTCGACATTGGAAATAAAAAATAATTGTTTAAAGTGCTAAAAAAAGAATAAAAGTATGAAATGAGACCTTTAATTTTGTCTTTTGTTGGTTCCTTGAAAAGTAACGTCAATTGGAAAGTAAATTTAAAATACACGAAAAATGTTGAAAAGCGGTAAATCAGTATCTTCAAACTCACGTAACTTTCCAAAAAAATTAACATTTTTTACTTTTCAAAAAAGCAAATGAAAGTCTTCATTGTCTAGTTTAATTCTCTTTTTTTTTTAATTTTTGTATTATTTTTTCTGACAAAATGGCTGATATATGAAATAGGGTCATTTTTAGCACTTCTTCTGGAAATAAAAAAATCCTTTTTTAATTCCAATGTCGAGAAAATGGGTGTCCTAAAGTCGTTTTTTCTTATATAAATGTTGACCAGTTTTGAGGCCGTCATTGAAATATAGTTCGAGAATTTTTCAACATGAAAAATTTCTGATAATTCAATTTATCTTGTTGAGGGTTAATAAATATTGAATTTATTTAAGTTATAGGGAGAGGGGAAAGCCCTCAAGGCATAAAACCCTTCTCGAAGAAAATACAATTCAATCAAATAAGTAGTGTGTAGGTGTGGATGAATTATGTGTATTGAAATGAAATCGCCTTGCGCGTTTCCTCGATGTCGTGGTCGTATATGCGTGGAATTTATCCACACGGATCCGCGTTGTGCGAATCGCGGTTCTATTTCGTGACACCGAGTCACACGGATTCACTAAAAGTAAATCGCGTCGGAAAAATATAACCCCTTTTACTTTTTGAATACGTGTGTCAGCAAGACGAGTTTTTATTATTGAGTGAGAAAAATTAGTTATATTATATAAAACAAAAGTCTACCGATCTGAAGCAGCTTTCAAACTCCAAAAAAGTCCTATTTTGGTTTCGCTCGTAAGAAAATCCTATCGCAAATACTAACAGAATTAAATTTTGTCTTTAGTTTGAATACTTCACAATGAAAGTATATCGTCGCCTGGGAGGTAAAAGATTTCCACTCCACTCGGCGTGTAAGAAAGTTACAACTCGGCTCGGCGAGTAAGAAGGTTACTTTGAAAAATGTATTAAATATACAATATCGAGCAAAAAAATTTATAAAATTTACTTTCTAGAAAATAAGATATTGGAAAATAATTATATTATGCATGAAAGCTCAAATTTCTCGGATCTCTACACCAGTTCTTAACTCAAATGTCAAAGAAAAAACGAAGCGTTGTAACTTTTTACCTCCCCGGCGACGATATGTTGATGTATAATAGTAAAAAAGAGGAATAATTTTGTTAGCATAACCAGCCCAGCGTGAAACGGAGACCGATTATTCAAAACCCGATCCACAGTGGCTTTTAACTTAAATGTCAATAAAAAATGTGGAGTGTCCGAGATAGGACTTAGCCGACGATGTAGGATATTGTAAAGTTGTACTCCATAAGTAAAACCTATATCTTCGGCTGAGAGGAAAAAGACGCCAACTCGTTATTTCGGTAAGAAAAATGCCAACTCGTATTAACGTTATTAACGTTTAGATAATTCAGATAATTTCATGTAAATGTCATGTGAATTTCCTGCGGATTGCTTCAGTAGAGACTCACGCTTTTACACATTTTCTACGCGAAATTCACACTCACGTGAAAATTTTATATGAGATCTCTTATGAGATCGTAATTGAAGCTATTACAACAATCTCATATGACATCTCATAATAAATAATTTATTTTATAGCACTGCGTGACTTAAGTTCGCGCTAAGTAGCCCTTTCTGGCACCGTGTATATCGTCAACCTCGCGGTGCCAGAAAGGATTACTTAAGACACGGAAAGGCGTGTCGACGGACTTAAGTCAAGCATATACTATAAAATCTTGTACGGTACGCGTGCCTTAAATGACACTTTCCGCACTATTATCGTAATATACTAGTACGATACTAGTGTCTTAAGTAGCCCATTATTCCACGGCGTGAAGTTAGGGCCCGAGCACAGCGAGGGTCCTATCACGCCGTGGAATAATGGGCTACTTAAGGCACATGTATCGTAATGTACTATTTAATTTAAAAGCATCAATTAATATTATCTTTCATTGAATTTATATAGAAAAGAACTATAATATTAACATTATTAAAATGTATCTCATAAATTATTTTCACGCGGGTAGGTAATTTACATAAATTCACATGAATTTATCTGAATCTCACCTGAATTTCATGTGGAAATTCAGGTGACCATTCAGGTGGAATCCATAAGAATATTTGCGACCACCGGTATAAGTGTTAGATACGAGTTGTTATATACTTGCATAAATATATAATTTTATATTCATGTTTTGTCATTACTAATCATTTTGTACGTATAAATTAGCAGTTTCAAACTGTCTATTATAATGGCCAGCGCGGTCCTCTCAAGGTTAAAAATATAATCCTTTCACTATATGAACAATCCATAACTATACCCACTATACCTAAAAGATAGTCAAACAATCTATTATAAACATCTATTCGCATACTGTACTCTAAATTATTAATATAATTTGCAGATGCTTTTTCGAAATGCAGGGAATGGTGGAACAACGCCTATTTTCATTGGAAGAAAAAGACGATCTACTGATGATTCTGATGAAGAAACTGCTAGAATTCTTAGTTATTTAGATTCGTCATTATTATATCAATTCTAACTTTGATGAAATGAATAATATTTTATTATTTCACTTATGAAATGTATATTTATTTATATATTTATTCTAATTTAAGTAAATGTTACGACTAAAAAATAAATAAAAAGTAATGTTAGTTATTAGGTGATTTTTTGTATTTTATTTGTTGTTAAGTGTTATATGATAGAGCTAGTCAATGCTATATTTGTCTTTAAATAAATATTGTATGTACATACACGCGCCTGCATGCACATGACGCTAATACACAGTTCTCTCTAAAGTTGAATTAGTGAAAATTGCTCCACCTATTGAATTAGTGGAAAAAACTACTAATTTATTAGTGAAATATTAGTATTTATTGGAATGAAAATGATTAAAGTGAAAAGTATTAAATAAATAACATTCAAATTAATGTTGGTTGTAGCTTAAAAAAAATAAATAACATTGATGTTAAGGAGTAGTAAAGCACCGTGCCGGATTTAGATTTGAAGGACCCTGGGGTACAATTGATGTGGTCGCCCTATGTAAGGAAGTTAAAATTGGAAAATAAATAGTACTAGTTAGTAAATAAAATATTTTTATTAACTAAATTAAATACACTACAGATATGCAAATAGTATTTATGGTAATTGTATAATTTAAATAAAAATATATTTAAAATTTTTTTATCATAGTCATGATAAAAACCATATGGGAGCTATGTGGAAAATACGTAGGAACCTTGAGGTTCCTTACGAGATCCCTCATCAAAACGCCACATAGGTCCTACGTGTTTCCCACAAGAGTCCCACATGTTTCCCACATGGAGCCTACATGTTTCCCACACGTATCCCATGTGTTTTTCACACAGTAAACCATGTCGTCGCTTCCTACGAAGACTCGCACATTTCAGATTTCAGGCGAAGACTAGCACATTTCAAACTTCCGTCGAAGACTAGCACATTTCACCGCCCCGCCGCGAAGACTAGCATATTACACCGCCCTGCCAGAAACAGTAGGACATTTTGCGCCTTTGCCGCAATGTCTAGCATAAGTCAGTGCCTTACAACAAATTATACAAAAAAATTTTTTTTTATTTAATAAACATAATCCGAAATCAAGAAAGTAAGTTTTATCCTACAAAAATCGCTTTGAAATTCTTTGTAGGGATAGATTTGATATACCAATCGAGAGAGTTCTTTGGGCAAAAGGATTGGTCCATACATTTTAGAGATATTTGGTTAAAATTTTTTTAACTTTTAAAATTTTGTTAAAACTTCTTAAAGAGTATACCTGGCTAAAATTCAAAGAAATTATCTTCATTTCTTTTAGAGAAAAAAATTATTTTATAAAAAAGTATATTTTCAGT
>JAPYZP010007851.1:0-14432 GCA_030522985.1 Torymus sinensis
GCTAACATCTATATAATATAGGTAGATATATATATATATATATACACACAAATTAGAAAACCGGCTGGCCCCCTCAAAGTATATATTTTATACAAACAATATATTATAGTTACAATATATTAATAGTTAAATTATTTCATTCTTTTTTTATTTGAACAAAATTTATCGTGTATAAAATCAATTATTTCTAATCTCCTTTGCTCGTTTTTGTATCATAAATACTTCCAAAGTGATAGTGAATGAAAGAGCCTTTATTTTTTTAACAAAATTGATCATACTTGAGATTAGACTGTTCATATTTAAAAAAAACGAGTCCATTTGATAGAATGATGAGCACAGTTTTTAAAATATTGCGCGCAAAAGGAGCGAATATCGAAAAAAATAAGCGGATGTTCGTTCGTTTAGCTACTTGGGGCTTCGATTACTCGCGCTAGAAGCTTGTTCAACATATCAAATCAAATTGATATGTTTATGATTATAAAAACCATCTGTAAAGAAGTAGAGCTTGAATGCCTACAGTTCTTACAATATCGGGCAAATAAAGAGCGATTTTATTTTCTGTAATTAAATACATCTTTATCATTATAATAGATAGCGTCTATTGATCCTTTTTTTTTTAATTAGCAACTATAGTAATTAAGATTTCTACACAGTGAATATTTGTACGTATATACAGTTATAAATGATGTATTTAATACTTATGCAAAATTAAGTTTGCATTTAGTTTCAATTTTATTTTTATATATAAATTAAAAAAAAATAATTTAATATAAGTTTATTATTCTCTTTCAGAAAGCACTCTGGTAAAGCAGTTAGGAGCAGTTTTAAGTAATAAAATGAATTTGAAAAGTATTTAAAATACTTTTAATGTAAGTACTTCTTAATTATCTTAAAATTTTTTTACCAAAGTATAATACATAGGTCACTATGATGTTCTTAGACCTCGATACACATATGTATTAATCTTTACCTTGGAACCAAATGCTTGAGCTGTTGTAGCAGTGTAGGAAACGCAGCTTTCTGCAATCGATGCCATCGTTTCCATGAAAGATCGCACTATTGCCGACTGCGCTATAATACGTAATGATGTGTTGGTGATACAGTGATCGTAGATTGTTACCATAGCTAGATAATTGTGGTTTGGTTCCAGTTTTCATAAGTTTAATTGGATTGTAATCCGGTTTGTGGCGACACTGATATGTTTATGTCCTTTAATTGTGATAAAAAATATAAAATGTACAAAACTTAAGATTATTATAGTTTTGATAGTTATGCAGTTTCTTTTTAGTTGTATAACAATTTTTTTCTTTTTCATAACTTATAATGCTTTTGAAATACAATACACATAACTATACTAATAATATTTATCGTTACGAATCCGAAATAGTATTACAGACGCCATCAAACGGTCTAAACCGGGTACCATTTTGGAAATTATTTAACGTATGTTCATCGAACCGAAAAATAATATTCAAAAATTAACAAAATATTTACAATTTTAATCAAGATGATAACGAATATTTAGTTTGCAAGTAAACTATATTCATTCAAACTATGTTTTAAATAGTAATATGGTAATACACTTTTTAAATCAACCGGTAATTTATATTATATACTATGTAAAAATTAATATGAATTGTTGTTTATCAAACGCCATTTTATTAATAATTATAGCAGTAAAAGGCAGGATATATATGTGGCTCTTTATAACACTGATCACTATCTTTTGTCTTACTATAGTTTTTTACTGTCCTTTGTAGTTAAAAATTCATACATGTGACACTTATAAACTAAAAAATATTAAAATAAAGTATTCAAAAAAATCGTTCTAATAAGTTGAAAGTTCCTATTCCTCCTTCTTATAATTGATATTAAGAATTGTTTAGGCTGAAGACAAAATTCTTTGGATTTCTTTTGTTTGTATTAATTACATTGGCTTTGCCTTTACCCTTGTCAAAAGTTGTAAAGAAAAAATTAGTACAACGAGACACATAGCAGCCATTGAATTATGGGTTCTGTCATTTTTCTAATTTTGGTCATGCCTTGGGTAGATAAATGTTTCAAGCTCACTTTTTTTTATTATTGCGTGTACATCGGTCATACTTGGCGCGGGCTATCCACTGCTCGACAGAAAACAAGACCGGTTGAGTCGAGAAAAATAAATATAAATTTTATCAGTCTGAGGCAGGCTCGCCTCGCCCCAACGGCAATTTCGCGAAACCCCGTTTTTGTACCTTCGTATGTCCTCCTTCAGAAGGCGTAAAAATGCTTTCTGCGAATAACATATATGTAACTACACTGAAAAAAAGATATCATAGCAGTGAGTAGAATCCATTTGATCCAAGAGGAAAATGATGTTGTTTTATGAGGCTAGTAGCGATTTGCTTGGATCAAGAATAAAATCTTCTTTGTGTAAGTATGTCTACTTACCGCAAGCGGATTACTACTTAATTCAAGTATCAGTATGTTAAAAAACGTAGGTTAATTTTGAATTCTTTAAAAATAAATACTCTTATTACAAGAGGAAATCCATTATATTTAATAATCATTTTGCTTGATTAAAATAATTATATTTTTAATGCAAGAATTAATTTATTTAACAGCCATATTACTTGGTTAAAAAAAAATTAATATTCTTAGTTCAAGAAAAAATCAATATCTGTATCTGAAAATTTAAATATAATTGATTAAAATTAATTTTAATTAAGAATAAATAAATAGCAGAATGCTTTTTCAAATAATTTTTTTTTCTAAAGTACCATACAAAATGGAACTGCACCAATAAAAGCAAAAGAAGTTATCAAAAATGAAACTTACCTTTCAAAGTCATCGTAACACTTTTCGTAGTACAGGGATCGGAAACGTCACTCGTGATAAACAAACAAGAAGAATCGTAAATAGTTTTAAGAACGTACAACCATGTAAAGGCAAACAAATTTTTGAAAGCAAACAATTAGTCGATTTCTCCTCGTTAGAGAATACTTTTTTTTACCTTCGTATTATCATTAAACTAAAGTCGAGAAGGTTATAGTCGGAACTGATCTGAAAAAAGAAAGGAAATGGCAACCGTTTTTCTGTGTGGGGTCCACTGTACCTCGTATGATCTTTATGTTTTTCGAGGTGTGACCATCATAACGGGTTAAATCTTATTTTCCAAATAGAGAACCTCAAAAATATAGAAAAATATCAAATTTTAGGTTTTAAAAATTGTTATCATTACAAAGTTTTCTCTAAGAAATGAAAAATATATAAAGAGTAGATCATAATTTCGGTTTTCAAAAGTAGTGCGGGCTGCGACCGGTGGCTAGAGATAAAGTGGAGGCAAAAATAGCGAAGCTGCTGCAGCAGCACGCTGAACCCCATTTGCCATTGAATTCGATGTGTGCAGCAGCGGCAACCGGTCTCGCGACTCCGGAATCAAAGCTACAAAAGCGGTGATATATTTTGGATGCGCACGGCCGCAAAGCCGATTCCCGGCAAATCATACCCGCCATCTATTTCTGTCCCAAAAAGGGAGAGCTAGAGGGAAAGAGAGAGCCTGTCAAATTCCGCATACACATACAGATATTCGAGCAAGAGTACTGTTCTATTCCACTTCCGCCTTATGCGTATGCGCGTTATCGTTACACTCGATGCAGAACTTTGATCATACCATGCGCATGTTGAGAATTTACGCGGTGCACAGGAGGGAAAAACTGTACGAGCGAGCGCATGGAAACGATGTGCGCACAGACGAATAATAAGCCAGATAGGGTCACGAATAACAGGCATGAGGGATGAGAGCGTGAGAAGGGGGGGGGGGCAGAGACTTTTGAAAGGTTTGAAAGAATTTACACATCGTTTGGGTAAAAATGGATGGTTGGAGGTTTCCTTTTGAAAGTTTAATTTATCCAATAGTTATCAATTTTTTTCAAGGTTTTCCTTTTTATGGATAACGTTGTTACAAAATGAAATAATAATATTGTATGCAATATGAAAGAAAAATCAAAATGAAATAATATTTATACAGATCTGTAATTTTTAAATTACTTGAAAAGATTCCATATAATATGTTGTAACGTGTGAGAGCGTTCTTTAGGCTCTCGATCGGCTTTAAGTTATGATATGACTGGTATTCGAGATGGTCCAACCCGATAAGTTTTCGCTAGGTGGTTGTCTCGTTACGTTGCCTTGTGGACTCGTGGGCGGCTGGTCAGTTCCTGGTCGCCTTCTGGATATGGACTATCGACGTGCTCGTTCTTTCTCTTTCTTCTCTTTGTGGAGCTGTGTTCCCTGGTTTTTATAGTTCGCGGTTCTACTCTTCCACCATCCCAATTATTGACTAGGAAGAGAATCAGTCGTATGTGGTCACCGTGATTTTCTTCAAGCTGAGTTTGCTTTTGGGCACGTTGCAATGCATCGTGTGATGTGTGCTGAATTGCACTTTGACTTATGATGCGCGACCGAACTTGTTTGTGGAGAGTACTTATTCGTAACAATATTGATTATGATGAAGAAACAAACTTCATTGCATAAAGAGTCAGTTATAGTATTTGGCCATTTGACGTTCAATGATAAAAGCTACATAGTTTTCCTTTCTACAAATACTTTACACACATAACTCAGGCCGACAACATGAAAAAAGTTCTTTGCGCGATAGACTGTTTTTCAATCATTTGATCAGTGGTATTATAAAGAACTAGTCATCTGCTACAGAATAAATTTTGAATCATCTTCAGTCATTATTATACCTCAAAGAAGGAAGAATCAGATTCATATAATTCCAATTTTTCATTTATTGTTTCTCGAAGAAGAAAATCGTGTTTAAATGATTTAAAATAATCAGTAACAAAACTGACGCCATATTCTGCTTCGATGGGTCGAAATATATAAGAATATCATAATCTAGTTTTTACACAAATTGCTTTATTTTATGAGCCTATTTTAATACCACAATCAGAGAAACGACCAAAGCTCTGTTTGCTACTGACTCTCCCAAGAAGCGATATAATGATTGTAAAGAGATTGTGCCCAAAATACAATCTACTAGCTGAGTGACAAGTGTCTCCGAATAAACCTCATCTCACATTACCGGCTCCGAAAGCAACATCAGTGGCAGAGCCAGAACCTCATCAAGTTTACCGCTGCATAGTGAGAAAATCGCTGAATAATTTGGTTACGCGTGCGAGCTCAGTGCTTTGCATGAAAAATAGATGGATTCCCGTTTGGAAATAGCGATTTGTTTCGATCGAAACTTTTATCAAATTAATGCCATACGCGAGCTAGACTCCGAAAGCAAAAAACTCCCCTTTCAATTAACAATGCCTGCTAGTCTTTACATGCAGACATAATAATAGCCCGGATCATAAACTATATTTTATAAGTCTTAACGTTCGATATTTGAGATATATCGCTGAAATTAACCCGGTTTTGTATATGTATATCTATATATAATATATATGAAAAACCGCTGCTAACTGCTTTAGCAGTATGAATTCTTAAAGTCAAGAGCATTACTTTGATTTTTTGTTGAATATAAATAAAATTTTTTAATAAATTCCAAAAAAAGTATGAAATAGTACATTACTTAAAGAGTGCGAAAAATTGGTGATAATGGTAAGAGTAGGTTTTGTCAAAAATATACTTTCAATTACAGTAAACTAATAAAACTTCAAACTGATTTTTTTTTGTTTTTCAAGAATTTTATATTAATATTTTATCGAGAATCCTGTGTAATTAATCAAAAAATCAAAAAATACGCGATAGCATCGGAGATGGAACCAGCGACGTCATGACGGTCGACGACTACTACTGATCGTACCACGTAGGTATCTCTACGACAATCATTTCACCAGAGAGCAGATAATGCCGATTTCGTACATAATCTCATCACGTTATGATACATATCTAATAAAATCAACAAAAAAAAAATTATTTTCGATTTTTCCATATTTTTTTTCCTTTTTAAATACTTAATATTATCCGGTCAACTATATAATTGAACTTGCACAACTTCGAAATAAAATTCATGTACTTGACAACGATAAACTTGATATCTCTGGCCAGTTTTGAAGTATGCTGCGGACTAATTTATTACACACACATACACACACACACCACACACACACACACACACACACACACACACACACACACACACACACACACACACACACACCCACACACACACACAAACACAATACATAGATACATACATACACACAAACATTTTTTAGAAAACGCATATTTCGACTCAGGGAGCTCAGCAATATCGAAAGTCATCGAAATATCGGGGTTGAAAAATTCCACCGTTACAAAGCTTTCTCTTTGAGAAAGCATAACGTGCGATAGGTCCTACATAATAATACCCCCAGGTCGTGGTCTATTCCACAAACCAGAGAGCAGTTTTACCGAAAATAACGACGCGCGATATGTCTACGCGCCGCGACGAGCAAGGCTCTCCATTATGCGCGGCAGACGGCGCGCCTAATTGCTTTGGTAATCGTTGCATAACGCATGGGATTTGCCACTTGAACGTCACAGTTTATTGGGTTATAACGAAAGCTAGGGATTGTATCTGTACATAAAAAAGTATCGCGAAACTGTTAATGGATGATATATGTACATTTTTACAATATAAGAAAATTTCTGAAGGATTCCGGCACGATTCAGTATACTACCAGCCGTCAGATAAGTTTTAAGAAGGCGTGGTTTTTTAAATTGTTACGAAAACAGTCCCGATTTATTTTCATGACAGAAAGATCCGATTAACAGCTTAGATAGTGAGAACGCTATGGCTACACTGGGTGCTATGAACTTTCAGTAAGTGCATTTGATCTATGACTGGAATAATGGTAATTGTATCGCTGCGGACAAATAAAGATTTAAGGTTTGCTATTTTCATGTTAATTTTACAGTGAATTTAAGTATGTTGTTAGTCCTCATAAAACCAAATGTGACTAGACTTTATTCAAATAAATTATCTCGGAAGGTACTAATGTACTTGCTTATCACAGTTCTGACCCATAAAACTAGCCTAATTTTCGGCGGTCCCTCTTATGCAAACCAAGGATTTCCTCGTTGTGAAAGCCGGCAAAGCAAAATAAGTTAGAAGCGAATTGGTGTCCATGCTCCTCTCTTTTTCCCTCTCGCATATTTCCTGTCCTTGCATTTCTGTCCTCTTCCCCTTCGCGTTTGGGCCGACGACGCATTAGCAAGTCCTATTCGTTTCACATGTCAGGTTAAATTTAAATTTTCGTGAGCCGCAGAGCATCGTAAGGGTACACACTCTTTCTCTCTTACCGGTATGTGAAAATTTTCTGTCTGTCGCTCGTAGAAGGCCGCGTGCTCTCGCCTTTTTTGCACGTGCTTTTCTCCGCCCTCGCCCTTTTTAACTTCGCAATCGTCCGGGTCCTTTTATTCGTGTGTGTATGTGTAGCGCGCGGCTCATTATGTTGCGTCGCTAATTTACTTCGTGCTAATCACGTGGGATTACCGGGTGAAAAGGTTGCGAGGAAGAGTGCACTTGCACGTGTTTCGGAGAGCGACGAGGATGTTTTTGCCGGAGTTGGTCTTTTGAAATGTTTTCAGGAAAGTATTACATCTGATAGTTTAGTGTGTTTTTAATGAACTGATGCGTCGCTTTAATGTAATCACGCGAATTGACATCAATTGGCTTAATAAATTTGGATTTTTTACATTGCTTTCAAATAATATTTCATGAGAATTCAGATGATTTTTGTGATACCGTTACTCTATTTCAATTCACTAAATTAAAACTATAATGACTCGTACATATAGATGAATATTTCATAAATCTAATTAAAAACATTATTTAAATCTATTCAAAAGCACAGAATTCTTGTTATTTCACTGATTATATATACAAAGAACTATATAACTACTATTAACAATGATAGTGACTACCCCTATCCTTTTCTATACTTGATTTCGATATTAATATTTTACTTTAGCTAATATGAAGTCTCTGTACAGAGGAACTAAGAGATTACTGCGCCAGTTCTAGAAATTCAGAGTACCAACATATATTTTTCAGTTAATCATTACCATCTTCTTGGTTAAGACACTAAAAAGCCTTCATCAATAATACTTTTAAAAATAAATTAAAACATTACAAAGATGAGGATTAGTTTTTGAGCATTGTTTGTACATATTACGAACACATTGTTTAGAATCTTGAATTTCGTTTAATTTTTATTTCACGCTCTCGCGCTCTTCCGCATCATCCGCGTATCTCAGTCTTTCCCACCATCATCTTTTCACGCTCGGCAAACAGTGCCACGACCGGCTGGATATTAATTCACGTCAGGGGCGCTCCGCTCGTCTCTCGGTACACTCAACTCTCTGAGAAGCGCTACGTCAAAGGACGCTCCCCGTCCACTCCCCTCTCTTTGCCCCTTCAGCGATAGAAGAAAAACGATGCTCGCGGTCCGTCGTTGATAAATTCGATTGACATGATTGGCCGCCACTTCGCGCTCGTGCGCACGTTTCTCTGAGCTAGCGCTGCCGAGGCATCCGTCAGCGGCGCGGACCGCTGCGAGCCGAGTGCGCGCGAGGGATGCGCGCAAACGTGATTTGCGCGAGGAAACGAACGCGCGCACGTTCACCCTCCCGCCGGAACAAAATTAGAGCGAGTCCCGGCTTTTATTAGAGGGACTCGAAATAAAAATGAGCTACGTGCGCCGAAATGGGAATGGGATGAGGCCGGTGAGGGGTGGGTTTGTGTCGAAAGGGCACCGTAGGGCGGCTGGTTCTTTTTTTTATCGGCGCGGACGAGTTCGGCCGCAGTGAGTCGCTGCACTGTGTAACAGCTTTCTTTTTTCCCCGATTTCGCCGTCTTACGGATTCAAGTAATTGATTTATTTAGACTGTACGCTATTGGAAGAGGACGTCACTTACGTGTTTTTTAATATATTCCAATAGAGTACGTCGATAAAACATATTTCACGAAAATTCATAAAAATGAAATGTACTAGTTACTATTTGATATTTTTATGTCTGCTATTGTTTATGAATAGTTTAGAAAGATTGATTTTCGTTGATGAGCATAGAATAGTATTGAACATCTAGTTAAGTTTTGTTTATTTAATGCGCTTGCATAAAACACCTTTAAATGCATTTTAAGATGCATTGTCTACAGCTGCATCGTCTAAGGAGAATTATGAGTTATTCAATAAAGGGTGACGGATAGAGCGACATGAAATCTATCGAAGACTGGAAGGGTTGTTTTGCGTAAATCTCGAGTCTTTGCGATTTGCAGCAAACGATCCCGGAATAAAATCGGAAGCTGCCACGGCTAACAGTGCTGCTCCAGAGACATAGCTTCGACTTTTTCGTCTTCGTCTGGAAGGTTGTACACTCCGAGCCATGGCTCAATTCCAAATCGTTCCAACAAAGCGGAGAGGGAGAGAGAGACAGAGAGAGAGAGAGAGCCTGCAAGTGCACAAGAGAAACGGACAGACGGACCAGGGATAACGGTGAGCGTGAGACGTTGGCGCGCGGTCGAAAGAGTTGAATACGTAGAATCCAAGTCTTGAGAGTCGGATTCGGTAATAGCTACGATTCACCTTCGATGGCTCTCTCTCTCTCTCTCTCTCTCTCTCTCTCTCCTGCCAATCTTGACTGGAAAACTTGCACGGAAGGAAGGCGAGAGGTAAGCGAAACGAGAATAGAAAAAAAACGAGTCCCCGTGGCAAACAGAAAAGAATGAGGAAGAGACAGATAGAAGGGAGGCGGAGGAGAAGTATATAAGCACGAATAAGTATAGGGGATAAGAAGCGAAGAGGTAATGTGCAGACGAGGGTAACGGAGCTTGCTCCTCCTGGTAATGGCACCGGAAACTACACTTACCTCGAGTTCCGGCGCTTTGAGCTTTTCTACGCGAGCTTTCTCTCGCTCCTTCATCCTTCTCTCCTTCCATCTCTCTTTCTTTTTCTTTCTTATGCTTCCATTCTTTTCTCTCCTCTCTTTCCCTCTCTTTCCCACGATCGACTTTATGTAAGGCTTCGGGCTTTTTACTCTTGCGGGTAACGTCCATTTGCTCCTCTTGCCCATATCCGATGTTCATGAATCCACTCTCATTCTTAAAACGGGAGAAAGGAAAAAAAGAGAGTACGCGCGAATAGGAAAGAGGCAAATATTAAAAGAAATATATAGCGATGTCATCACGTTTTCGGATCCTGCAAGGGCTGATGAGGCGGAGGAGAGGAGTGAAAGTTTAGTACCACTACCCTTTTCAGCGGAGTTTTTAATTGAGCCATCCTCTTTGGCAAGTGGGAAAGGGGTATTTTAGCTGTGCTTTAATAATATGAGAAGTTGTGAGCTGCTGTGCTGTTTTATTTCTTGCAGCGCTGCTGGAAGCGCACCTCAAGATTTTCTGACCAGAATACACCACAATTGTTCTATGTTTAAATGGCGATTGTGCTTTATAGTAGCGTTATTCACTATTTATATATCAATCAAACGAATGCTTCTACCAGTTGTAAGTGAATATTAACCTTTTAAACTCTAATATTTTTAACGACATTTAGATGTAAAAAGACAAATTTAATGTATGTTTTGACTTATGACTGGCATTGTTCGTTTTTTTTTCAGCTTGAAAACCGACAGTATCAGTTCTATAAATAGCGTTGCTTACAACTATAAAATTCTAATTAATGATTGATAGGGATCAATATGATAAAGCCAATTATACTATAAAAAAATATATGAAATCAAACTAGTTAATATGAAACCTCTATTATATTAAATATTATTTTATTTTCTCTTACTTTGGAAGCGAAGTTGTAGGCGACGATTTTCGCACTCCTTCACGGTATACATTGAAAAAAGACTGCTTGGTGATCCAATGTAAAGTGGTCCCAGGTATAAAAAACCGGCGAAAAAACCAATTAAAATCTCTCTCGCAGAGGGACCAGAAACACCTGTACACACACACACACGCACACACACACATACACACACACACACACACACACCACACACACACTCACACACACACACACACACACACACACACACACACACACACACACACACACTTACCCTCGTCTCGTGCTCACCTATCAGAAGAGAGAGTTAGCGGGAAAGAGAGAGACGAGGGGGGAGAGGGAGGTGGCCACGAACAGAGTCCAAATGTCCGGTCGCGTTTGGCGTTAATTGTGGAAGCCACGCGCGGAACGCTTTGTGTGTCGATATACCGCTCGCAGCGGTCGGGTTAATGTTACGATTGCCCTGGGCTGTTGGCCACCACGGTGCTGGTAGCAACGGCGCCACGCGCTCTTGAATAATGCGCGCCCTGGAAACGGAAAGAGAGAGAGAGAGCAAAGAGAGGAAAGAGAGGCGGAAGGGTAGGAGAAAGCGAGATGGAGGCTAGATTTCAATTTAATTTACTGCTAGACTGCCGTTCGATTCTGTTTGCAGAAAAGTAATTACCGAATAGCATCGGGACGAGACGTACGTCGGACTAATATGTAAGCCACAAACATTCCGGCACGTCATTCGATATCGAGCGTTGGCAGGGAGAAAGGTGCTCCGCCACGAGATCGTCTCTTCCTTTTCTTGTCGGTTTTGTTCTCTGGCATTTTAGAAAAAGCCAGGGAATAGCGATTTTTCGACAGAGCTGGTTTGGATTTTCTTTTATTACACTGGCTTGATCCTTTTGAAGATGTTAAAAAATAATTCAAAATTATTTTGAAGTATGTTGTTTTGATTAAATTTACTAAAAATAATGGTATCCATAAATAATTATAAAAGTTTAGAAGGGGAGGTGTAGTGTGTGACTTCATCTATCTGAATCCGATAGAATTTTAGGTGTAAATACAAAATTAATGTCATTGCAAACTCTGATATTGGCATTAAAATATTATGATTATCCCAGTATTAGGAAGCTCCACAACATAACAACTTGTTATAATACAATCCATCAAAAATTCCTTGCATATACAAAGACCACTGCCAATTCATTAGCACTTAGCTTTCCTCAAACTTTATTCATTGATGCCTTCGAAAAATGTTAAATGCCAAAATTTATAATTATTATACTTACACATACTTACATAGTTCTTTTCACATTTAACAATATTGAAAAATCTTATATAGCTCTATATTTTTTAGGCAATGTTTTTTGCGTATCACGGATGCGAATAGTCCATAAATTGTCCAGGAAAATATTTATAAAACTTCGAAAATATATTTCTCAAGTATGGACATATCATCCAATAAGAGATAAATTTTAAACGTACATTATTTTCAGAAATAATCTATTTGAGAAAAGACTTGTGTTTTAGTTGTCGGGCGATAACGAGAGTAAAAATTAACCAATCGTCTTGAAATTTGGCACAGATGTAACTGTTATGTATCTTCAAGCTGAGTTTATTGCCTACAAAAAATGATCATCACGATCAAAGATATTGAATTAAAAATTTTTTTTTAATGTTTTTTTTTAATACTGATATCTTAGATAATATTTGATTTATTTTATTAAAATTTCCATGATACTTTTCTAGTCCAGAGTTGATGCAGAATATTCCTCTCACTGTATCAAAAGAATACTTTTCACTTCGAGTCAGAAATATTCTATTTCCCGCGCGCAGTCAAACACACATGCCAAATAGGTATACTCTGTAAAAGTAAAAAATAGTGAAAAAATCACTATCCAGAAGTTAAAAGTCGTACACTATTGAAATAGTGAATATGCTACTACGAAAATAGTAAATGTCCACTATTTTTGAGTACTATACACCATCAGATGCACAGAAGCATGTTCTGTAACTAGCAAGTGGATAAACTTAAATTCTTTCATTGCCGATTGATCCCTCCGCGTGTACGTACACGGGCCGTCGCCGGTGCGACTGCCGCTGTCGTTCAATGATTGTCAGCGGTATTAGCAAAAATTAAAAGCTCGCGCGAAGTAAACTGAAAAAGGCGCGCAGACCGTCGCGCGTTTCATGGGAGCGGCAATTCGTAATCCAAAAAAATAACCTGTCACGCTTGTCGAATGATAATCCGCTCGGGCGTGCGTCGCCGCGCTTGCGCGCTGCTGTATGTTAACACAGTATCCCGGTGAACATACCCTCCCCCCACCCCCTGGTAACCCAAGCGTTCGCGCCACCCGTGTATATGAGATATATAGGCAATCGAGCCGTCAACGCGAAAATTGAAAATAAAGTGTGCGTCCGGTCGGGACTGGTGTACAGCGTTCACGCTTTTCTGTCAGCCCGCTTACTGTGCACAGGTTTTTCCTTCGTTGCGCCTGACTGTTTTGCGTTACGGTCTTGTGCGTCGACCGCTTAAAACGTTAATCAGAGGGCTACGTTAATTCGGATTTTTATTTTGATTTGTGTTGTAGTGTAAAAACAGCTAGCTGCAAACTGTTAGTGTTTGAAAGAAGAAAAACTTGTGAATTTGGTCTATTTGAGCTTATTTTATTTTTTGACAATCAAGTTTATTGGATAATTGAAAATAAATGAATTAAGAGCAGGATTTTATCATATGTCGTTTAAGACTAAAATAAATACAAAGAGCAGAGTTTCTGGAACATATACTAATTTTGCTATTGCGTGATACTGTATTTTAAGGGTGAGTTTACAATATTTTGTTTTCATTTTAAAAAAGTGTTTGCCGCCTTTAAAAAAATATCGAAAATTTCATTATGACCGTATGTGACGTACACGTCACATTTCAGAAAGTAAACTTGCAAGTTTTTTATGGTGCTAAAAACGACCAAAGGCACATATTGCAGCTTTCTATATATATGAAGTTAGTTCGTATTTGTTAATATCCAAACAACCAATATTTGAACTAGATAATGATCCAGTTCAATCGAATAACACGTAGTTGAAACTTAGGGCAAACAACCTAAAACGCATACATTACAGCAAGATTAACCAGACATTTCATCACCATGTTTTTATAGGTATTATATTAAAGAAGAAACTTTAATCTATAATTATTTTCTATGTAATTTGCAACCCGTTCTTGTCTTGTGGTATAGGGACATAAAAACTTATTGTCATGTTCAACTCATATTACATATTACAAGATTAGACTTTCCGTGTAACTCGTGGCTACAAGGGATTATGGCAGCTCCAGCCCTCCGCCCCAATGAAAACTAGATCAGCCGAGTTACCGGCAACCCCATCCGAAAATCTCATATCATCATTGCATCGCGTCGCTGCTCATCCCCGTCACCTCGTTTGTTTTATAAATTCCCCCGTACCGTACGCGTGCGCGCGCGCGTCTGCTCGCTTTCATTCCTACGCATCTCTTCTTCTCCGCGTGCAAACTCCGGTAGAGGCAGCGGCATATATAGTTGCGGCCTCATATCCGCGCACTTCCGCATCCTCATCTCTCTCTCTCTCTCTCTCTCTCTCTCTCTCTCTCTCTCTCTCTCTCTCTCTCTCTCTCTCTCTCTCCCCCCCCCCCTCCCCCCC
>JAPYZP010007856.1:0-12546 GCA_030522985.1 Torymus sinensis
ATTTATATTAATTATTTTGATATCTTCCGTTGATAAAACAGGGTTAGTGGTAAAGTAGGACCATTATACCCTCGTAATTTACAAAACTGAAAAAATGTATTACTTTAATATCGAAAAATCCAAAGAAAGAATTTTTAATCTTTTTAATTGAATGTACACACTCAAAAGCGTATAATTTTTACTCCGTCCAAAAAGTACTCTCACCGATATAACATTTTTTCAAAAGAGTTATTACCTCAAACACTGCACAGCGAGGAATTTAAAAAAAAACACACACACACACATAATTTACGATCAGCGAGATTATTAAATTTTTAACGAAACGGAAATTAATCCATACAAAAGCCATAAATTACTCTCTGAAAAATGCAGCGGCGAGGCGACGCGCGCGGCTAAAATTACCCTCTCTCAAATAAGAAAATCTTAAAAGACTCCGCGGAAACCGCAAATAAGCTAAAACACTATATCAATAACGCAATCGCGGCGACGGCAATATAAGAGCAGGAAAAAAGCCGCGCGCAACTCCATAATTTCTCATTCATCGGCGCGGGCACGCGATCAATAACGCGCCGAAAGTCCTTTCCGCCTTACATGCACACACGTGGATATTTAGAAAGTCATAACTCTCCTATACTCTCTCGCACGTACGGCAATCAATCAAGATTAATTATAAGTTCGTAATCCGAAAGGCAAGCGTAACTTTTCTCTCCCTCCCTCTATAATACGCGCGACAAACTCGCAAAATTCCGGGCTCGCAGTGGGACAGATTACGCGACTCAATTTACGCTGGTCGCTCGCGTTATATATACACATGCACACGTAGCGCGCGTTAATTTGTCCTCACGCGAGAGCGGGTATAAAACGTCGAAGGCATTATTTGTAATTTGGCTAACGGTATTAAAGCGGCCGCTCGAGCGAGCGAGCGAGCCATTTGTCAAGGCGGCAGCGGTGGTCGCTCGCTCGCTTGCTCTTTCTCAATTTATTTATACGCGCAAATGCGCGAAGCGAGACTCGAGTGCAGCAAGCGGTGCTGTATGTTCACGAGTGCTCGCGAGAGTTGAGTTTAACGTGGCTTGATCTTTCGATGATGACTAGTGAGATTTTTTTTTCTTTTTTGCAGTGCGGGAAATTTTTGTTTGGGCTGTCGCGCAGCTCGAGGTGTCGTTGAAGTTGGCCATGGATTTTTATTGAGCTGTCGGTCGTCGCGAAGTAAGAGACGTGATTGAATGTTAATTTAATCGGGATTATGTCGACGCCGATGTTTTTATGTGTAGGTTATTCGGGCGTGGACGTTTTTGCGTTCGGGTTGGTTTACATGAAATTGATGTGCTAATGAGAGACGACGAAAAAAGCGAATGACTTAATTATGAACGTGAAGTAACAATAAAGGAAACGCTTGGTAGGTTTATTATACTAGTGAATGATATAAATAGTCCTTAAATCATGATAAAATATCATAGCTACTATAACCTTTAGAAATACTATATGCATGCATATATCAAGGATCGTTAAATACAGGATTAACGTTAATAAAAGAGGATTTAAATCGCCCAATGACTTACTTTTTATAAAGAATACTGCTTGCGCAACTCTTTGGGATATAAATATTTCAATTTTTCTTTATGTATATCAGATTCTCTAATGCCCCGCCAAAATATGTTAATAATCGGCATTATACGATATCGTATATTACTTACTCGCCAGTTTTTAAGAGGATTAGTAATCTCTCTCATTTTAAAATTGTCTCGGCCGTTCATAAAGGATTATGCCGTCGTGAAATAATTATTTATTTCGCAAAAAATTTCGAAATTCTTCTCATATGAAAATATTGGCGTTCCGAGGAAAAAAAAAATAGTAATAAAAAAAGTGAGTGGTATAATAAAATTAGATCTCAGATTTATACGAATGTTTATGAAAGGTGTAAAATCTTTGATTGAAAATTATTTACTTCAAATTGAGGGTATAAAACTCGATAATATGTATGAAACTAAATACGCTTTAATTAAGAAAAAAGTTTATCCCCGCATAGGTTACGATTAATATTTGAAAATATTTGTAATAAAAGATAGAAACAACGTTACACATGTACTGCATACATTACTGCATCTCTAAAAACTTCGCAATACTTGAAGGCAAAGAATAATTTATTTTAAATGTAAATACTCTCAATACTAATAATTTTATACTATACGGTATATCTTAAAAAAAAGACCATAAAAACTCCACTTCTAAACTAGCATTACCCTACTAATGCGCCAAAGAAACACACTGTAAGCGAATAAAAACATTCCAAATCCCCGATTCAGGGAACTCGCAATAAAATTTCCGGCGAGCAAACGCTTGCGCGCGATTCTCGCAATATTAAAATTTATCGCGCCAATTAAGCGCTCTCTCTTTCTCTCTCGCTCTTACTAGCAGCGCGACTCTTACAAAAAGGAAAGCCGGCGAGAGCCGTTAAAGCAATCAACGCGCGCGCGCGCGCCGGCTTCCCTCAACTTTTATAGATTACACGCGGAGCGTCATCCTTAAACGACGACGAGGAGGAGGAGGAGAAGAAGACGCGGGAAATTCTCGGTCTTAACGATCGCGTCGTCCTCCTCTGTAAGCGAACGGGAGAGGAATCCTTGGCAGCAATTACGACAATAATTTGCCTCCTCCTTTATTTATAGTCCGGCGTTCCGGCGCGCATCCCCCTCGCCTCATTTGTGATTTCGCGGCGGTGGCGGCGCCGCGCTAATTGAACGCGGACCGCCACCGCTGTATATGTCTCCCGAAGATGACGACGACGTCGACGCCCAGTTTGTGTGTATGTATGTATGTGTGTGTGTGTGTGTATATACCAGTCGGATCAAGACGTTTTATGACCGAGAGATCCGTGCGCATATGCGCGAGGTTTTTGTGCGTGGTATCACTTTGCGAGGGAGATAAAGCCCCGCTGGGTTATCTTTTTGCGGATTGAGTGTGTGTGTGTGTGTGTGTATTTGCGTCTGTCGGAAAAGAGAGAGTGTGCAGTGTTTTAATGTACCGAGGATTTCGCTGGATTTGCACGTTTATGTATTTCGATGGGATGATGTAAGATTGGGTTGGCTTTACCGTATAGTAGATATATATATATATAATTTGCGCAGTTAGCAGGCTTTTTGTATATATTTAACGTTTGTTGGAATGAATTTCAATTTCTTTTTATTCGTTCGTTCTTTTTGTACAATGACAAATTTAGCATGAAGATTGCGGAGAGAAAAAGTTTTCTAATTAATAATCGATGTCGGGATATTCGAAAGATTTTTATCGGGGAGAACGAAATTATTTTGTTAAATTTATGCACGATATTATAATGATAGCGTCATTGGAGAGTAAGATATCAAACCTTATTAAATTTTAATGTGTATACGACACACGTATTGCAACAAAACTATATTTTGATTTTTATACAAAGTAGGAATGTCTCGATAACCGGGACTACGACTGTCAACGTTATTTACGAACGATTATACTCAATATCGGTATACAAGCATCGCGAACAAACTTTATTATGACACTTTTGAATTTTCCTTCCAGTAATCACTGATTAAAATCAGTTATTCAAATCTCAAGCGATAATGGTCGGTGCAAGTAATTCAAATTTCTCAATCAACTCGCATATATATATATCACGCCCAACCGGACTCGAGATAAAAAAGACCCACAAAAGTGAGACATTTAAATGCATTAAGCGCGATCGCGCGTGCGCAGCACCAGCCTCCGCTCCATTTCTCGTCGAAACATTCAATTTTAAAATTACCATGAGTAATCCTCCTCGCCGATATATTAATCCACTCCCTCCTCTCTCTCTCATCCACACCCTCTCCTTCGCCTCTCTTCTCGTATATAGCATACACATACAACAGAACAAAAACGATCTCTCTCGCGCGCGTTATTAAGCGGCGGCGCTGAAAGTGGCTGCTCCAAGACGTTTATAATGCACGCTTCGGCGCGAGCGCGCGGAGATAAATGCAAATCACGAGAGCGAGGCGTATCGCCATTATCGCTCCCTCTCTCTCTCTCTCTCTCTCTCTCTCTCCCTCTCAGCATTAAAAATTACGGGGCGACGGTAATGAGAATCGATCGCCGACACGAGGAGGAAATTGCTGGAGAGAGAGAGGGAGGGAGAGAAGACGGTGACAGGCAAGCCACTCGCTCTTCCTTTTTTCCTCCTGCGCACGCGAGCGCGAGCTTTCAGGCGATCTCGTTGTTTTCGCAAGTAAAAAGCCAATAGAGGAGGATGACGAGCGAGATTTACGCAGTCTTTCCCCGCGGGGTAAGACGGTAATTAGCCGAGGCGAATTATTGGTCTTGCAGAGTGTGTGTGTGTAGTCAATGAAGGAGGGAGAGAGAGAGAGAAGCGTTCGATTTTATTAACGCTGGCGGCACGGCGGATGAGAGTCGAGAGAGAGAGAGTAGAGAGAGAAGCGAGTTCGAGGAGGGTGTAGGCTTTTTTCCCCTCGGTTCTCGTTAGGGAGGAAGGGTTTTTAATTGTTTTTGCAATAAATTTAATTGGCTGTAAAAAGAGGCTGTTAGCCTAGGCGGCTAATGAACGAGTCCGCTTAGGGCTTGCGCAGGGATTTTGCCTTTAACGCCGGGGTAATAGCGCAGATAATAGTGGCAAATATGATTTCTGATCTTTTTTTTCGTCGAGCGGCTATACCTATGTAATTACATTAATTCTATGGTATTATTTTAATTTTCTCATGGGTAGAGAACACGAGAGTGAAAGAGAGCGTCCAAATATTTTCAAAAGAAGTGCTATATAATTGCAATTAGGGATCCGGTATGTCTGCCCCCCCCCCTCTCACTCTCGCTTTAGTCGCTTTTCGAGACGATACTTCGAAACATTCCTTTTTTATTATTTATACTCCTGTATCTCATTATCGCCGTGAGATATCGCAAAATTCAATATTTGTTGTATTTCTAGAACTCTGCAAGTACTCACGCAGCTGATAACGTCGAAGATCGCCGCGACGTAGACGTACGCACACGTATGTGAAACGTTTGTGAGCTGAAATCTAAATTATCTCTCTTTCTCTCTCTCTCTCTCACTCTCTCTCTTTCTCTTTCTCTCTCTGTCTCTCTCTCTCTCTCACTCACTCTCTTTCGAGATATAAGCGAGCGTAATATCTTTCGAAAACGTTGGTGCGCGCGAGATTGTCGACAAACAAAAAAAAAAGGATTGACACGAATGTGTACTTAAAATGATAGGCTGTTTACAGTGTTGCTGAGCTAACGAACTATTGTTATCGAAAAATATTGTAGTGTGTTTTCGTCATCAAACAGATAGACTGAGAAAGGCTATAAAGTATACGTTATCTACAATATATAATGATAGATTTATGATTCTAGAAAACATTAAAAACGATCTTATTTATATGTTTATAATTGATGTAGCTGTGGATTGCCAATCGTATTAGTAAATAAATCGTAAAATAAATAAATAAGTAAATAAATATAATAATAGAAGAGTTACTTCTTGTTGTTCTATAAACAATAGCAAAAGCTATTAATAATTTCATTTCTTGCACTTTATTTACACTTTATAGATAAACTTTGTGTAACATTGTCAGTTGTGTACACTCATGACGTTAGGCATTTGTCGAAATATTACATCTAGTTGAATCATTGACTGATTAAATTGAAGAAAAACTTGACCTACTTCTCACTCTCCAAACTTTGCGAAAATATCAAATAAAGCGCGTATTATTAATTCACGAGACTTAAAATCTTGATATTCATCGTGTATCTCGTAGCATTAAAGCTGCAAATAAACGGCATCGTATCTTATTTAACAATTCTTAAAAATTTAGATTCACAATTAGTGTCAGGCCAGGTATAACGTACCGAGCAGATTTAAGCCGCATTCCCATGAAATTAACAGAGCGCAGACTTGAAAAACGAGCAAACCGCGAATTTCCTCGAGCGTATGGAACGGATTTTCCGAATTTCGATCGTCATTAGCACCACTTACCCTACATAGCCCAAGGAGAAAGAGAGAACAGATAGAGACAGCGAGAGGAGAAAGAAAATCAAGTCGCAGAGAGGCGCGCAGTGGCGGCGACGGCGGAAGCAGCCAAGTACGGGAAGTGCTTCTCTTGGCCGATAAAGCCACCGAGGAGAGCAAGAGAGAGAAAGAGAGAGAGAGAGAGAGGGAGGGAGAGAGAGAGAGAGAGAAACAACGATAGGGCGACCGAGAGTGCGAAAGAGAGAGACGGAGTCGCCCCGGGTTGAGAGCATCGGCGCGGTTAGCCGCTTCAACCGCAGCGACTGGTCTCTCCCTCACTCTCTCTCTCTCTCTCTCTCTCTCTCTCTCTCTCGCCATTTGACCGAAGGGAGTAGCTGAGCAAAAGGGATGCCGATATCCCTCTTTCTCTCTCTCTCCCTCTTTCTCTCTTCCTACACCAACTCCTCTATCTCTCTCTGCGTCGAGCGCACAAACCGGCTGCGGCGACAGCGGACTCTCTCTCTCTTGCGCGCGCGGGCGCAACCGCAGCAGCCGACCAAGCGCGACCGACAGCTTCGCCAACACTTTCCGGCTCTCTCTCTCGCTCTTGCCTGCTCTACTCGCTCTTTCGCGCCCGAGCGAACGCGGGAAGTCGGTGTATAAGACGGTAGCAAGGGGAGAGAGAGAGAGAGAGAGAACACAGAACCTGACCGTCCAATCGCATTACGTACACGCGATGTGAGATGTGTGCGTGCAGACGCAGGTCGAGGTGAGCCTTTTTTGGCAAAGGATTGTGCACACGCGCGCGAGGGAAGGTGAGATCTATATGCGGCTTTGTGTTTTCCATGGAGGCTCGTGTGCGGCTATACGCCTTTTTCGGTAGCTATATAGCTATATGTGTTTAGGAATGGGAAGATATGACGCGAATGTATATATTTTTGTGAGGGAGGTGAAGGGGAATTTCGTATAGCGACCGCGAGAACTGTATATAATGGGAATAAGAACGTGACGTTACTGAATTTTAAAACGGTATGCCAACAAAAAAAAATATCTGTTAAACATAAACTCATAAATTTTCTAATTTAATTGACGCGCACTTGATATTATAATATTAAGATTGCAGCTTTAATAGCAAAACCGGTTCGTCGATTTACAACTTGTGCGCTAAATATTCCGCGCGATTAGATATATAAACAGGCTTATTTACGAGCATAACTACTGTTTTTGTAAAAACAACAACAAAAAACAGAAGGAAAGCGAAAAAAAATATTTTGCCAATAAAGACGGAGTGAGAAGTAGAGAGAGGGAGAGAGAGACCGCCTCATTAAGGCCGACTCGTAGGTTGGAATGTTGCAGGAGTGTTACAACGCAACAGGGCAGCTGTTTCGAATTTGAGATTAGATATACTCGCCTGCAACAGGTGGGGATGGATTTAATCTAACGAACATTATTTTTAAGCTATAATGGCGTTGGGTGATTAATCGAGGGGAAACTTTTTTTCACGCGAAAAATTTAATGAAAAAATTATGTATTAGCTGTATAACAAGACTTAAAAGTAGAATATCATTATTTTACAATGAATTTGGCTAAGCACAGAATAATTTGGAAGCATCTGATCGGCATTATTACGGTATTTACGGGATTTTCAACGCAAGAACAGTTAAGCAACAAAAAAGAACGACATAGATTACTCATAAATCGTATATAATAGCCGTATAAAAATCTCACGGATAAACACTGAACTTCAAACAAAAAAAAAAAAAAAAAAAAAAAAACAACCCCCCAAAAACAAAAAAAAAAATGAACCCAAAAATATAATTTTTCCGAAAGCCGTCATAAACCGCGCCAGTATAAGTGCAGATAAACTCCTCGCGGAATCATTGAGGATGACTCTCCTGATATTCCTATACACACACACACACGCGCGCACACACACAGGTGCTGGGAAGGGTTCACTGAACGCATTAACGAAACGTGCAAACGAAAGTCTCTTTCCGCTTCTCTCTCCCTCTGATGCATGTGTCTATATACGAGGCTGTATCTCGTTCCCCGTATAAATATATATACACACACACAGACAGACGCGCGCATGCGTTTAATCCATCGGAATCGAAGCTCAAAGTGAGCGCGCGCTCATACGACCACGGAGCGCGACCGCTTTATTTTGCTAATGCGCTCTTGGGAGGCTTCGCCGCGCGTTCCGCTGCGCTTAGCTTCTAGAGAGAGAGCTTCGATTTCCGCTCCTTTGGCAGAGTTGCACGCGAGCGCGGTGTTGGCGTTGCGAGGGGATATTTTTTTACTCCGTCGTTGGGTTTTAATGTGTAAAATTGGTTTGTTTGGAAAATACAGTTTATTAAATTGATGTAGTATATAATTAAAGCGAATATGCAATAAACCAGTCGGCGCTAATGTTTTTATCTTTTTAACGATTTTTTTCGGCAATACGAGTAATTGAATCAGCAGAGATTGATTTAACATTCATAAAATGACCATCAAAAGAATTATCCCACTATCGCGTATATAAATGTATATTGCGAACCAAATTTGAATGTTTTCATTGCAATCAACCAGCGCCATCATAAAAATATTCGTAAATTGAATTTCCAGTTAAAAAATACGGATCAGCGCGCGTACATATATATATACGTATATATTTCGAAATATTTCAGTCAATCAGGAAATTACACCAATTCCGAAAATTGATTAATGAGCATTTTCTCGTCCCGCAAAAAAGGGGGAAACGCGAATGTATATTTTTTTAAAACGAATGCAATTTAATTAATTGAACGCAACTGCCGTACTGCGCCTCTGTTATATTCATTTACAGCAAACGAAATTTTCAAAATTAACTTTGTAAAATTAATTTTTCGCCTAATGAAAATTCCTAAATAAATATTAACACCGCGCGTAAATCACGTATAATTCATTAACCCTGTCCCCCCACAATTTTCCATCGAAAAAATCATTATACCTCTTGTTTACAAAAACATTAAGCCCGCAAAAAGTGCCGTATATACATCACGTGAATTAACGTTAAGTACGGCGTAATTACACTCTTCCCCCATTCCTAAATCAAGCGATTAATTTTGAAAAACGACCTCTCCCATTCATACATAAAACGCGTCGGAATCACAGCAGCGGCTCAAAACAAACAGCCGTGTTTCCGTGCATCACCCAAAATCGACGCGAGGGTATAGAGACACTATATAATATATACAGCCGACCGAAAAAAAAGGGAGAGGAAGGGAAAACATCGCGGCATAAAAATCCCCGACCCGGCCGACAGAGCAAACATTTACAAAATTGGGGAGGGCCAACTGATTTATCGTCGTCATCGCCGTCGTCGCCGTAGCGGTGGTGTATGGGACACCTTCGATCTCGAAATTATACATTCGGGTGTAGTCAGTCAGTCAGTGTTTGGCCGGCGTCAACAGTGCCCGCGGTAATCTCGAAACACAATATATATCTGTGTGTGTGCGTGCGTGCGTATAGATATATTTATATAGGCTTTTTATCGGTGGCGGTGAATTTTTCGAAATAAAAAATAAAACCGACCGAAGAAAATGATAGCGAGCCGGCCAATGGGAGGGCGGGAAAGTCGACATATACGGCGGAACAACGAAAGTTTATTATATATACGTGCGTAGAGTCTTTAAATAAGTTTATTACGACGAAACTGTCAATGGCCGTGTGCGGCTATCAATTATATTATACATTCCATGGGGTCGCACGCGTATATATATGGTGGAGCGCGAGAGCAGGCGCGCGTGTGTATATAAATTTTAACGCCGGTTATTATGTGATGAATTTTATTACGCTGCTTTAATTAAAAGTCTTCGCGAGTCATTCAATTTTCTCCTAACAATGATTGCGAGCCTATGCGCGCGCGCGGGATAGCGTATGGAAAATAATGTTGCGCAATTAATTTGCAGTACAGTAATCATCCGATAATAAACTCAGCTGTAATTAACTATTCGTCAATTCGAAATTTGACAGTAATTACCGACTATATACGCCGGGGCCGCATGAATAAAATGTTACTGTTTGTTTTCACTGCGCACTTTCCTAGCCGGAACACGATCGCGAGGGAATCAGCGCTCGCGCGCGAATGTCATGCGCTAAAATTAATTACATTATTAATTACGGGCATTTAACTTTAACATGCAAATAATAACTTTGAAATGTTAAATTGAACCGTATAAACTAGGATTGCTAAATTAACGCAGCGGGGCTGTGTCGATGCTCGATCGATAAATTCGATATATACATTGCAAAATATATACGTGTGATGCATGACGCGGCGCGCGTGTTTCGACACTGAGGCTCTTTATACAAATTGCAAATAGATGGCAAAAATGATTATTTTTGTCGCGCTTTTTCGCGTAATAACCGCCTTAAGTAGTCGATAAGCGCGAGCGAGCGCGCGCGCAACGTTGCATATAGTAAAAAATGATCACATTTTAATGACGCGATAATATAACGTTAACTGCATCGACGTGCAACACATCACGTTGCATAATTACAGCACTCTAAAACGCCAATCTAGATATCTCTCGCATAGCTCATACATTTTTTTGCCGACATAAAGAAACATTTCAATTATATTATATAGGGGGAAAAACCGAATCCACAGTCGTGCAGCTATAAGCAAAAACCGCACGCGGATAAAAATTAATTTCTCGTCATATCGGGCGACTGCTATTACTACCGCTCGCAAATTACACACACACACTTTCATAGACTATATCCCTTTTTTTATACACGCTATACCCGCGTTTTCTCAAACCACTCCGCCGGGAGTTAGCAGCTCAACCGAAATATATACGTGTGTGTACGTGTTTGTGTGCGAGAAAGAGTGAGCGACGGTATTCTCGGAACGCTCGAAAATAAATTATTTAAAACCCGCGCGCACGCGGCGGCCAATAAATAATTTTCAAGAACGACAGCAGTGCCGCGCAAAAACTCGGGCGCGTAAAATTCCTCGCGCGCTTTTTGCGTCTCCGCGTATACGAGTGTGTGCGCATATATATATATACGCTCTCCCTCGAGGAAGGAGAAGAGTATATACCAAACAAACGAGAAAAAAAGAACACCACCACAGAATCGCCGGCCTCGTTTTTTCGACGCAAAAAGCGCACTCGAGAGCCTCGTTCGAATGCACACATATGCGTGATACGCAGAGCAGCGCGCGACGAAATAATAATGCGGATGGACTTAATAGAAATTATAACTCGATGGGGGTAAATCGCTGCTCGCCGCTGCGGCTATAAAGACGGGGGGGATGGCGTTCCTCTGTCTCGACGCGCCGCGTTCGACGTATTAATTTTAATGACGACGTTAAATTATGACAGCGGAAAAGGCCACGTGTGCGTATATATATATATATATATATATGACGACGACCGGCTTTCGCTCCCGGCGCGATTTCCACACTACACCTGCATGCGCCATGTTAAAAGTGCGCGCGGACTTTTCTCGCGCGCGCGCTTCTCTTTTTGTCCTCCGCCGCGCGCGCGCGTTTTCCCATTATTATATTCGCCGTTGATTGGCTCTCGCTTCTTGATGCACGTGTGTGTATGTATGTGTGTGCGATGTACCGTTTGCCCATAGTTGAGAATGGAATTCCGAAAAAATTTATCTCGTTTACTTTTGTTATTACACATGCGTGTGAGCCTGTGTGAGCCTGTGTGTGTCTGTGTGTGGGCATAGAAAGAGAGGAGGACAGGGATGTCTTGTTAGTTTAACGAGTTTTGTGATGCGAGCAAGCGCGCGCGACCGTTCCAATATGCGTGACTGTGTGTGTGTGTGTGTGTGTATACATAAATTTTTTTTTTCCGTCTAACGATGGATATCCGTTTTGCTTTTAACGCAACGAACAGATACATATATACAAAGTTGACAGAGGTATAGAGAGAACTAATGAAATAATCGGCGGAATGAAATTAAAATTGAAAATAAATTCCGAGAAAAGTATATACGGATTTTTTTTTATTTCTTTTTTTTTTCTTCTGTTTGCCATATAGTCAGAGGCAAGAACGACTTATATTAAAATCGTATGCCGCGCGCGCGTCGCTGATTCACGCGAATTACGGCTGTTTAATATCGACATCAATTATATCTGCGGCCGACTTAACGATTCGGTAAATGGAAATATCAGTCTAGAATTAAATTCGACTCGATATAGACGCCGTATAACGCGCGCGACATAAGTCGCGCGCGTTGCCTCGCGGTGATGACTTTCAACATTCCGCGACTTGTACACTCGTCCATATACGTGTATGTATCTTATACGTGTATATAAAATACTTATTAGCTCAAACAAACGCGAATGCGCAATTTTCGCTGAAAATTACATTTCCAGCGTAAACAGGCGTCGTTGGCGTTTAAAATCCTCTCGGAGGGGCAGAAAAAAAAGAGCGGAGCGAACATATACACGCAGACACATACGTATATACGCAGACAGACAGAAACGTAATGTACCAATTATCAGTACAAATTTCTCGGGCGCGCCACGGGAGAACAGCTCTCCGACGAATAAATAAATAATTATACGGCTCCAAGAGAGAGAGAGAGAG
>JAPYZP010007861.1:0-10186 GCA_030522985.1 Torymus sinensis
GACATAATTTTCAAAAGAATATAACTCATGAAAATACCAATAGAATCATCCACAAAAAATTCTGAGTATAGTATTTAAGTATACGGAGCGCCTGACACGCGAGTTTTTCCAAACAAAATGATGAGAATTTATTTAATTAAATAACAACCGTACTGTCGGTAAGTAGGAATCTGCAATTAACCTACTTTTTAAATGCGAATAGCTAACGAAAGCGCTAATAGAATCACTCAAAAAAATTCCTGCATATAGGGTTTATGTGTACGGAGCGCTTGACAAATTTTTTTTCCGAATAGGCGCTTGAAAATTGATTTAAAAAATATTGAAATTCACGGTTTCACATGGCCTGAAACAAAAATTTATACACAGCAATATTTTTTAATAATAATATCAATATCTTGATTAACAGCATTAAATGCACATTTATAATTATTGTGTAATATCGAGAGTAATATTAATATAATAAAATAGAACTGAACAATCGTTTGGAAGAATAGAGAACATACGTTTACAGTCTTTCTTTCCCAATAACTACGTTACTGTGACATTCATAGTTACAGTTTAGGATCTGTTCATGGATGACAGTTACAAAAATACTAAAAATTGGAATATAAATTTAAGTGTTCATTCATTTGATGATAAGACCTTTAAAGGTTATTTGTTTCTACATTAATAGTGAATATCTTCATCAAAAGGTGAAGAAGTATCTCATCTGCACAATGTGGCATCCAGCTGAGTCAGCCAAGGCAAGACAAGTTTGATTTTTCTTCGATAATTTGGATCTTTTGCAATAGGATTGTGTTCAAAGTACACAGTTTGCAATTTTTTATTTGATGTTAAAGCTTCAACAGTACTCCAGTCTTCAATCTCATTATTATTTATCTAAAATGAAAATAGATTCCAAATAAAAATATAGATTTTATTTGTTAAGTTAATATAAAGAGTTACGAACTTACCCAAAATTCTTCAAGTTCAGTGAGATGCTCTACATTTGTAATTTTTTTTATCTTATTATTTGCTAGGTCAAGAGTAGATATTTTTGGACAATTCTCTAAACCTTCTATACTAGTCAGACCATTTTCCGATAAATAAACTTGTTCTAATTCAGTTAGTTCATTTAAATTTTCAATGCATATAATCCTATTACTCTGCAAGCTTAGTAACTGAAGCTTTTTTAAGCTGTTTAAATTTTGAATTTTTGATATTTTATTTTTTCCCAAAAATAAATTAGTTAAACTGTCTAATCCTTCTAAATTGTCTATTTCACGAATTTTGTTATCACCCAATTCAAGCATGTTTAAGTTTTTTAAATGTGCCACATTCTCAATTTTTGTTATTCTATTAGATGAAAGGAACAGCTTTTTTAAGCTGACTACATTTTTTAAACCTTCTATTTTTTTTAATCGGTTAAATGACAAATCTAGAACTCTGAAAATAGAAGAAAAATGTATTATTATTATTGAAAAGCTGATAACTAAGTGTTAAAAGACTGTTTTTACTTTATCAAACTTACTGCAAATTTATAAGAGCATCTAAATTTTCAATGACTGTTATTTGATTATCACGTAGCTCTAATTCAACTAGAGTCTGCAAAGTATCAAGATTTTCAATCTTTTTGATGAGATTCCATGTAAAACCTAATTTGTTAATCTTAGTTAAAGGCTCCAAATTTTCCAGTTTTGTCAGACGTGAATGATTGAAGTCCAGTTCCTGAAAAAAAACATCAATGCAATTATCATGTTGTCGAGTCACTAAAACCTTCAACTATCAGTTGTTTACTAACTTCAGTCTCTGGATCTATAATCATAATCTTTTCAGTATCTTCAGTCTCTGGATTATCATTTTCACTTTCCATATTCACTGAGGCTTCACTCTTGTTATCCTCTGAAAATGATAAAATCAACTAATAAATCCATAACTCCACAACCTTTTATTCAATTAATAAATCTCATGTTCAGCTAGTAACAATTTTGCAACACGGCAATTTCCTTACCATTGCTGGCCATTGCAATTAACGAATTTGACAGAAATCTGCAATATAGTTGAATGTACAGTGGTGTGTGATAAAAAACACCGCTTCGACGCCTAATCAATTCAAGTAAAATATCGCAAATATGCACTCGATGGTATTGATAATAGAGGCTAGAAACTCATTTGTACACTGCAGATTGCGCTATCCGGCTTACGGGAGTATCAGATATTAATGACAATGTGTGTATATGTATGCATATAGATATAGGCATATAGGTAGCATGTTGTTTGTAGTACAGGGTTGCAGCAAAAAGCACGGTTTTCAACAGAGAGTCCGTGACGTTTCGGACAGAGTGTTCGCGAATATTTCTGCAAAGTTCAAATAATTTTATAACACATTTTGCACTTGCGAATAATTTATTGTCAATTTTCCTTGATTTAAAATTCCAATAATTATGCGGACGAACGGGTACTTATTCTTATAGCGCTAAGTAGTTTAATTAAATTAAATTTTGTGTAATTAAATTAAAGTATATTATATGGAGCATCTCAAATAATTTACGTAAAATCAACAGAATTCCAACAAACCAAAAATTCCAAATTTTATAATTAAAAATTTTTTTTTATTCAGCTTTTATCACCCCAAAACGTTTTATTACATTTGGAAAAAAGCCACCATTCGATGCGTTGCGAACACACATCGCGACATTCTCTCCCCCCTTTTTTCTTGGAGTTCCAGTGCGTTTACGAACGCGCAACCGGCGCTGCCTGGCGGCATCGGCTTGACTGCGCGCTCCCTTTCCGGCCTTTTCGTTCGAGCCGTTCGTGCACGACGCCGGATCGTTCGACGAGTGGAAAGTAATCCACTTGCATCCAACGTTACGTTGACCAACACGAAGTGAAAAATGACGGAAACTCTTCAGCTGAGGGGCACCCTCTACGGGCACAATGGCTGGGTCACGCAAATTGCGACGAACCCGAAATATCCCGACATGATTTTGTCTTCTTCACGTGGTAAGTTGTACCCGTCCGCCATATGATAGGCCCTCTCCTATTTTGGAGAAGCTTACTTTCACGCCTCTCCGCTTTGCTTTATTTCCGTTATTCGATGATTTTGTGTCTTGGGCGTAGTTTCGAAGGATTATTTTTAAATTTAAGGTCATTTCGATATTTGCACGTGTCCATGTGATTACGAATTTCTAAATATGTTTACTTTTGTAATTAGCATCAATGTATCATATATATTGAGAAAATAATAATTATTATAATAAAGAGAACGTGGATTATTTCTAATTTCCTGATTTTAAGCTGTAAAAAATGATATTTTTGGATACTTGGGTTTATATTTACACATGTTTGAGCACATGGTCTTGAACCCAAAAATAAATATTAATGTCTAAAAATGTTGAAACATCACTCTTTATATGAATTACATCATTAATGATTGTCTGATAAATATATTTTTTATTTTAGACAAGACCCTGATTGTCTGGAAATTGACTCGTGATGAAGCTAACTATGGAGTACCTCAGAAGCGTCTGTATGGTCACTCCCACTTTATCAGTGATGTTGTTCTTTCCTCCGACGGTAACTACGCCCTTTCTGGTTCCTGGGACAAGACCTTGAGGCTTTGGGATTTGGCTGCTGGTCGTACTACCAGAAGGTTTGAAGACCATACGCAGGTGTGACTTCGAGCAGATGCTCTTTTCATCTTGTATGGGATCTGCGATATCCAGAAAAATATAAACTGAAGCATTTTTTTTATATATTTTTTTTTATAAATACATAGAAGAGGTGGGCTAATTTGCCACTGCCGTAAGTATAAGGCTTTAGTCTTTTCTTACAACACTGCCACTGGAACCGTACAATTAAAATTGAGTCTGTTTAAAGGTCAAGCATGGTATATATAAATGTTACAACAAACATGAAATTCTCTACTATTCTAAAAAAATAGGATATTTCTATTAAATATCTGTCTAAACTTTGTATTTATTGCACATTTTTTTTATATTTAATAGAAATGTTATTTTTTTGGAGTAAAAGACATGGATTGTACTTATTAATGTTTGTATGCATCTTGCTAAATCTCTAAACAGCTTAAACCAACTTATATACCTATATTTCATGTATTTCATTAGTTACATGTATGTCTATAGGATGTCCTCAGTGTTGCCTTCTCTGTTGACAATCGTCAAATTGTTTCGGGTTCCCGAGACAAGACCATCAAATTGTGGAATACATTGGCAGAATGTAAATACACAATCCAAGAAGATGGCCACAGTGACTGGGTCAGCTGCGTGAGGTTCTCTCCTAACCACTCCAACCCTATCATCGTGTCTGCTGGTTGGGATCGCGTTGTTAAGGTATTATTGTAGTATATTTTAATAATTTAGTAAGAGAAAAAAATTTATTCAATGATGCATAACTTTTTATAACATGAAATCTGTGAGTGTTTGCGGATATGGGACTGATCTTTATTAAAAATTTAAAATATTATTTAAAATTTTGTAGCACTTAAAATAAAAAAGAGTGTTTTGCGTTACAGGTTTGGAACTTGACCAACTGTCGTCTAAAAATCAACCACAATGGACACACTGGCTACCTCAACACTGTCACTGTTTCTCCAGATGGTTCTCTCTGTGCCTCTGGTGGCAAGGTATGATTAAAAAATATAGAAAAATAAATAACGTTCTATTTATACAAATTGCAAATATTTAATATTTTTTTACTTTTCAGGACAACAAAGCTATGCTCTGGGACTTGAATGATGGAAAGCACTTGCACACTCTTGACCACAATGACATCATCACAGCTTTGTGCTTCAGCCCCAACCGTTACTGGCTTTGTGCTGCTTATGGACCTTGGATCAAGATCTGGGATCTTGAAGGAAAGGAAATGGTTGAAGAACTTAAACCTGAAGTTGTTTCTGCCAACAGCAAGGCTGAGCCTCCTCAGTGCTTGTCTTTGGCATGGTCGACTGATGGACAGACTCTGTTTGCTGGATACTCTGACAACACGATAAGAGTATGGCAAGTTTCCATCTCTAGTCGTTAAGAATTTTGTACAAAAAATGACAAATAAAACAAATAGACTGAAAAAATTTATTTAACTTATTCTACACCGAATAATTAAAATTTACAATGTTATAAATTTTAATATCTAGTTTTTAAGTTAGAAATTAGGGTTTTATATGTTACAACTATATTACAAATAAAAGATAAAATCTGTAAGGCAGTCTATTTTTGTTCGCTACTAGTATCACCAATTTTTTTCTCAAGTTTTTCAAATTCAGTTTTTGCTACTTTATCAGTAGCATCTTCTACTTGTTCTACACCTAGAACTTCGGGTATATAAAATTGCATCATATTCTGAACACCATTTTTCAGAGTTACAACTGAACTTGGACAGCTTGTACAGGAACCTTGCATCTTAAGTTTAACAATTCCATTTTCAAAACCCTAAAATATGGAAAATATATTATTTAACATTAAAAGTAACTACTTGAAACATGAAGTTTCACGAATGCTATTATTAAATTAAAAAAAAATGAGTTCATTGTGCTTAAATATCAAAACATGTTTTTAAAACATCAAAAATATCAAATAATAAAATAGTAATACGAAACCAAAGTCTAAATTACCAATAATTGAATGATTATCGAAATATTCACGTATGTGAATAAAATACGAAAAACATTTTTTTTTTTTATAAAAATAACATTAAAATTTTACCATAAAAACTATGTCTCCTCCATCCTCTTGCACTGTGGGTCTTATTCTAGTATCCAAAAGCTCTTTAATCATTTGCACGATTTCATCATCATCTTCATTAATGGCTGAAATTTTTATTTTAAATAATGAAATTATTTCTAAGTAATTTAAAAAGGATTTGTACCTGTATCTGATGAAGGCTGTGCTTCTGACATAATTGGTAAGCCACTGGAAAAGAAGTCCATGATAGTAGCAAAAATTTCAGGTTTCAAAAGTGGCCAATCCATATCCTCGTCCAACTTTGTAACAGTGATGAAATCTGGTCCAAAGAATACAGATTTCACTCCTTCTATACGAAATAACATTTTAGCTAATGGTGAACAAAATGCATCAGTTGCATTTGGAAAATCCTTCGTTTGTCCAGTTCCTAAAACTTCTATTCCAGGAATAAACTTCACACTGTTTGGATTGGGAGTGTCTTGAGTCTGTATAAACATGCTACGTTTTTGCATTTGCATAAAATCATTATGTTTTACATGCGAGCACAATTTTAATTTTGGATGATTCAGAGACGTATGCATTTTTTTCACATTTTGTTTTAAAAACCTGAAAAATATAGTTTGAGAATAGTATATGTATAAATAATTATATAAAATCTATAAAATAAAATATTGTATAAAAAGGAAGATTAGAAACATACCCTGTGCATTGACAAGGTATAATTGATCTACATGCCAATGTTCGACAAGCAGAAGCAGATTTGGTTAACAATTTATCCATAACTTCTTTTGCACAGTATCTCCTGTATTTATTTTATCAAACAATCTATTATTAAAATTTTTATATTTAAAACTGATCTGTTATGACATTATGTATATTGATTATGTTTTTATTATGATCAAAAAATATGAGCTACCTTTCATCAGTCAAGCAGTAAATCATGCAATAGCCGCAGTGACAAACGTAAATTTAAAGGTTATGTATGTTTTGTTTTGCGGCGCAAAACGTTGAGTGGCGCGAAAGAACAGACATTTAAATAATCAGCAATGGATAAAACAGAATTGCAAGTCAGTTTTATTAATATTTTACCTTTTTACAAATACAACTGTTCATGAAAGTCTTGAGAGTAATTTTAAATAGGTTTCTTCATAAAATCTTTCAATTTCTGTTGTGTTTCAGATTCAGCAACTTCATGACGCAACTAGAATAATATAATTATATACATTGACGTTTTTAATATAATTGTAATTACCTTTCAATATTAGTCATTCGAAAAACCTTTAATATTATTGACTTTGTTAGTTTTCCGTCGACGATATAATTATTATCATTTTCTAACTCTTCTGTTTGATTGATTTCGTCTTCATCTTGTGCGTATATTGTTCCTTCAGTTAAATATCTTATGCTTTCTTGTGATAATACAGGTCTTAGCAACGAAATAAGTGGTACTCTTTGTTTTAAAAAACCTACACCAAAAATATTTTACATTATTTTTGTAATGACTTTTTAACTATTTAAGGTCCAGTTTTTCGCTTTTTTTTAGTTTGCGACACTTTTAGGTTTCTTTAAAATATACTGTTGACTTCAAATATTTATTTACTTTTTTGTTAGAAATAAACATGCAATCACTTTTTGAAAGCAATTCATTTCTTCTTTAACAAAAAGCTCTCATTTCCATACAACTCTGATGAGTACGGGGATTTTTGAGCTCGCTGATTACAAATCCAACATCAGGTTTTCAAAATTCAAAACGGCGGATCCAATATTATTTGAGAGTCGATTTCTGGTATCTAGAAATGAAGCTCAGTGTGCCTAATTCAATCTCATAGGCCCTTTTTCTTGAGATATGAGCAATTTAATCTTAAATTCCGCTATTTTGTTAAAAAATGTTATCTCTTCTATTGACGCACGCATTTATGATACGAAACGAACAAAAAAGATTATAAAAGTAGACAGTAAAAGGTAAAATTGAAACTCTGATTCGTTTAAAAATATTAATTTTTCAGGAAATGATAAGCAATTAAAGATAGCGTAAGAAAATGATTGAAAATACGATCCATTTAATTGCTTAAAATGAAGACATCAATAGAAGAGACATCGTTTTTTAACAAAATAGAGGAATTTGAGCTGGAATTAGACACACTGAGCTTTATTTCTAGATACCTGAAATCGACTCTCAAATGCCTGCACTCTCCTTGGTAGTAGAAGGGAATAATTCGTGACTGAAAGGGTTAATAAGTATACCTTCGTTATTGATTTGTTTAGTCTTCAGAGAGGCACACATTTGTCCCACTAGTATTCTTTGTCCATTTGTCATTCTACGTAATATGATCTGATCAGGATCTAACGAACGAAAATCGTAGGTCTTCCGTATCTACAAGTTGAAAAACAGAACAAAATTAACTAGGTATAAATATTATTTTTTGTTGTCGTTCCATGATTTTTCTATTGATTTTTATTTTATTAAAACTACCTGTGATTGGGTCACCGGTACATGAGAACCACTTCGATTGGATATATGTGATACGATTTCTTCTGAACCATTCCCGTTCGAATTGCTTTTAGATCTTTTTATTATAGAAGATTGACTATCATTGCTAATAGAATCATTTGTCGTTTCGCTTTTAATTGATAGAAGCTAAAAATTAAAATTTATACAGTTATAAATAAATACGTAAAATTATTTTACACGATGATAGTAATACTTTTGATTCTTCTATAGAATTATCATTGATCTTCACAGTATCAGCTAAGGTTTTTTGGTAGATACAAAGTTTTGTCTGTATTTCCATTAATAAATCGTTAATATCTAATGATGATTGAATTTGGAGAGTTTCAGCAATAACGTGTTTCCATAATCGAGTTTTCGAATAAATATTATCGTTTTCAATTTCGATAGTTGGTATAACTAGATAATTTTCCGGAGAAAAGATGAGCGAATAATTTCTCATTGATTGAAGAAAAAGTTTTACTTTTGATTGTTTCAGAATTGCACTAATTTTTTGAGGATTTTCGAGTAATCCAAAAAGATTTTTAATTTTTTCAGGATTAACCACTAGCAAAACACCTATTATATCTTGAAGCAAGTTTCGTAATTGATTATTTATGTAGACTGGAACAATATTTTGTTTTACGTTGTGTAAATCTGCAGATACTGACAATGGATAACAGTACATATATTTTTGTCGATTTTTTTTAATATCACTTTGAGAGAAACTGGTATTACTAAAAGATGCTATCGATCGTTGTTTACTTAAATTTTTATGATTATTCAGTGCTTTAGAAATTCCATCTATATTTTTAAAATCTGTTTTGTGATATGAAACACCAGCCGAAGTGTTTAACATGCGAGACGAGATATTTGGCACTTTTCCTGAGACGTACGGTAGTAAGTTTCGGGTATACACGGAATAATCACTTTCCTTACAATCCTCTACGAGTTGATTACAATCTAGCTCGAAATTGCGTATAAACTTATCCTTCTGCTGGTGCAATACTTGTTCTGGTTTTTGTCTCTTATTATGAAACTCTAATTTGTCGCGTTGAGTTTTCACAATGTAGCAAGGCAAAATGTTATTCCAGGGACCATTCAAAGTGTTCTCGTTTTCTTTTTCAAAAAAATTAAGTAGATCTAAAAATACAATATCAATTTAAAACCTGTTTTACTTATATTTTCTCTTTATTAGTTTCAACAATTTTATATTATAGAAAAGGTTTAAAATTAAGAAAATTTCACGAAAACCTTTTTCAGTAGTATAAGAACTGGCAATATCCTTCAAAAGTTGCTCGTCGCTATTCTCAGCAACGTGAGTCGTCAGCAGATGAAGAACTAGAATTTTATTGAGATCAACTTCATCGTCGGTGAAAAGCAGAGAACGAAACACGTCGTAGGCGTAGTCCGATTCTTGGTCATTTTTTGTTGACGTAGTTTCATCTCTGACATGGTTTACGCAGTCGTCAAAAGGTCTAGGATAGACATCATCCGCGTCTGCAACCGTCGCCTGAGTGCGTTAATTACTGCGTGTCGACATTCTCATCGCCGTATCAGATATTGCGTAAAATATGTTTTTTGTTATTATTATTTTTCAAAACAATTTACCTCGACAATTATTTTTCTTACTTTGGAAGCTGTCGAGGTGCTTGGAAACCCTAATTTTTTGTGCTTCATCCGGAATCTTCGTCTACTGGCATCGATCATCTTGATTTCCGACTTCTCAGCTTCATTCACCTTACCGATTTCTTTACTAAGTCTGTTTCTGTTTATATTGATTCGCTTAACAAATTTGCTTTCCATCATCCCGATTAGATCTTCACATCCACAATAGAAAGAAATTAAAATATCCCCTTGAAAAACCGCGGGATAAGTATTAGTAAAAAGCGTTGAAAATTTAAGCTACTCGAGAATCAGGCAATAAATTCTCAGCGGTAAATCACGTTGAATTTCACAGAAACTACGCTATAGGCTAGATAAAATATATAGCGCAGAGCGCGTGCGTCGAGAAGTGAAA
>JAPYZP010007862.1:0-10190 GCA_030522985.1 Torymus sinensis
TGTGTGTCACTGTTCAGCGATGTGTGTCCCTGTGCTTCGAACACCGAGGAACAGTGACACACATCGAGGAACAACATACAGCGAGCTAGCTGTGCCTCGATGTTCCTTCTATTCCTTTATTCGTTCAAGAGGCCTAAGCGTCGAATTAGTACGTCCTAATCACGCCGTACAAAGTTACCAGGACTCTTACAGTAGTTAGCCCTTATTGAATTGCGTCAGTCAAACGCAATATGGCAAATAAAATAGAGAAGGCGAATCGAAAAAGTACAATGCTATTTTTGTCAGACCGGTTAAAAAGATCTCATAAAACCAGATATAAAGGATGCAGAAATGTAATAATCTATGCGGTTTTCTGCGTATTTTCTGCTATAGAAGCTGTAAAGATGTCCAGTGACTCCTCTTCTAACTACTTCCTCTTGAGTGACTCCCTGATAGCACCGCGGCAGCCAGGGAAAGCTTGTGTGCTAGCGGGTGGGATAACTTTCTGCAAGGAGATAAAAGTAAATTAGTTGACGGAGGCCATGCCAAGGTAGTGCCTGTGGTCATGTTTAAAAAATCTGGGTACCAGGGTTGGCCTGGCCAGAGGGGAACCACAAGTATGCCAGCTGATTTTTCCTCCCTTATTTTTTTTATAACTCTGGGTATGACCGAGAAAGGGGGGAAAGCGTACCAAATTCCGTCCTCCAGGAGGTCGTCAGACCATTAATGACCGTAGCATCCGGGTCCCTGTCCCACGAACAGTATCGCCTACACTTCGCATTGATACGAGACGCAAAAAAGTCGATTGAGGGATGGCCGAAAGCTCGAACGATGTCCTGGAACGCGGTATCTGCCAACTCCCACTCTATGTCTAGATTAGCCAATCTAGAGCCTTCGTCTGCCGGGTTTTTTTTTTAGGCTACGTATTCTGCGAATAGCCAGAGGTCGCGCTCCATGCACCATTCCCATACGCTTTTGGTGAGGAGATGTAGTTCCCTGTGTATCGTTCCCCCCATCTTGTTGATGTGCGTCAACGCTGTTACGCTGTTACGTTGTCAATCCTCAAGAGTATTTGTTTGTTGATCAGATCTTTTGCAAAACATCTGAGTGCCAGGTAAACGGCTAAGATCTCGAGGTAGTTGATGTGACAAATCCTCTCTGCCTCTGACCATACTCCTTGAGCTCTTTCCCCTTCATACTCTGCTCCCCAGCCTGTTAAGGAAGCGTCCGAGAAGATCTCGAGGTCGAAAACGTAACTCCTTATTTTGTTGTCGGCCGCTGGAATTTGAGTGCGCCACCAGTATAATTCTTGCCTCGCTTCGTCGCTGAGAAGTACCCGAATCTTGCTTTTAAAGCCCAGAGCCTGGAGGTTCTTTTGTTTGATTGTCTCCAACGCTTTGTAATAAAGCCAGCCGTATGCAACCGCTGGGCAGGCCGCAACTAGAACCCCGATTAGCCGTACCAGGTCACGCATTTTGATCCGCCCCTCTTTTATCGAAGATCTCAGACACCAGATCCATGATTCTGTCTCTCTTGTCCGTCGGTAGGCTTATACGCATTGTAATCAAGTTGATTGTAAATCCCAAAAAAATTATTTCCTGAGTTACCCGAATTACGCTGTTCTCCTCGTTTATGATGAATCCGAGCTTCGTTAATAGCTCGGTCACTCTTCTACAATCTCGCTCGCAAGAGTCTGCTGAACCGCCCATAATTAAAAAATCGGCGAGGTACGCTACTACTTTAACGCCTCTCTCCCTCAGATAGGCCAACACCGGTTTAACGATTTTCGTGAAAACCCACGGTGCCGAGGACAACCCGAACGGCAGCGAAATAAACTGGTACAACCGACAGGCGTGTACAAATCGTAAGAATTTGGTGTGACTCCCATCCATGGGAACTACGCGTCTTTGAGGTCTAAACGACACATGTAGGTGTTTCTCTCAAGGAGGTTCAGAGCCGATCTGATATCCTCTATCTTAAAATGTGTTTTTGTTATGTGCCTGTTTAGCCGCTTTAAGTTTAAGATAAACCGCGCGGAGCCATCTGGCTTCGGACGCAGAAAAAATGGCGATAGAAATTGGTTTTCGACCTCTGAACAGCTTTCCACCGCACCTCTGTCTAGTAGGCTCGCCAGCGCTGCTTCTATTTGGCCTCTATGGGAGGAAAAATGAGCCATCGGCCAGCTTTGTTGGGGGACTGGGGTTGACTCAAAATCCAGTTTGTAACCTCTGATTGCCGATAGTTCGAAAATGTCTGTCGTAATTTTTTCCGATTTGCTAACGAAATACTTCAGTTTGGCCGCAGTTTTTCCTGATTTATTTCCGGTCTCTCTGAGGTTGGATTTGATTGTAGCGGTCCCTGGCTGTGTATCCCTTGCGGCCGCTGTGGTGCTTGCTGCTGCTGCCCCCTCTCGTAGTTAACCGATGGCCGCTGTTCTTTGGTGCGTGCGATTTGCGGCTCCCCCCCCCCCCCCCCCCCTCTGGTCGTGAGCTGAGGAGGAGCCCCTCGCGTTTAAATCTTGTTGCGCCAGAGGTTGCCTGGGTTTCCAGTTTAGGTCCTTGGCTGCTTTTTCTAAAGCCTTGGCGTTCTCTATGACCGCCTTGAGGTCTTCCCCGAACAGCATGGATATGGATTCCGATTTCTTCAATATCTTTTGAGTTTTTTCCTTATATCTTGCTATTATGAAAGATAATCTGGCTTGATTGAGGCTGAAAACTAGATCCGCCTGTAGTTTTATCGCCGACGCCATTTTATTTAAAATTTCTTTGCTTGCTGGGAAATCTCCGGCTTCATTGAGAATTGTGTCGATGGATGCCACCATGCAGGCCAGAAAAGCTCCAGCCAGATTCTGGTAAAGCTTGAAATGATTATCCTTGGCCACAGCCCTTGGATGAATGTCCTCAGCGATCTCCCGTTCCGCCTTGGTTTTCGCCGAAGGGTGTTCACCGAGCAGTTCCCTTACATCATCAACGGTCTCCTCACCCTGCTGATCTGTTGGCTCGTCATAGAGATAGTCCATTGACTCGGTGTTATCTCTCTCCTCAGTGCGATCTTCCACTTCGTCCAAGAATTGCACATCTGCGAACACGGCACCAATTTCATCAGTCGGGGAGCCTCTCACCATAGGACTGAGATTAGTTCTCAGACTCGGTATAGCTTTTTGACAACTTTCGTGTACGGTGTATTTCGCTACTGTCCTGGGCTTGGAGCCCAGGCTCAGTGTACTCTTTTTTTTTCTGTAACAGAAAAAGGGGATATATATATAAAGTACAAGAGAGGTTTCTTACCTTCATATTCGAGTTCCTCGTCGTCCTTGACACTTGCAAGTTGAGTTGCGATGTCTTGCGCCAGGGCCTGGAGGGTAAGGAGTTTGTCTTCTAGCTCTTTTTTGGTGCTCATACTCACCGTGTGTCACCGGCGGGCGCCAAAAAAGGAATGAGGTACGCGGGTTAGCCGACAAGAGGGGAAGGATGGAGGGGGCAGGTACGGACCGGCTGCAAGTACCCAGTCCGGACTCCGTACGCCCGTGTTTTCAGCTTAATCTGAACTGTGGCGTCATTTGGCGGACCAGATGGGATACTACCTATGTCTTCGAACAAGCGAATGAAATATAATATATTACTATATGGAGGGAGCAACTCAATGCCTTAAGGGGCTGTCCACATAACGCTGAGCTGCGACTTGCTTCTTGTAGACTTCGTCGCTGGTTGGTTGGTTTGTAAACATTGACCAATCAGCGTCGAAGTCTACAAGAAGCAAGTCGCAGCTCGGCGTTATGTGGACAGTCCATAAAACGTGGCCGCGGAGTGACAGAGAAAGAGAGTGAGGCATAGCAGCTATCTCTCGCTTACCGTCGACGATTAACTGATACCTATCCTCTCTCAACAGCTGTTTTATTCGCGCGGGTGCACAGCATTTTTTATGTTACGAGTACCATATCATTTATTTACAGTTATAAATTCAAAAAGAATTTATATAATTATTATAATAAGAAATATCACGATGAAAAACCGAAAGTGATGTACACCCGCGCGAATAAAACAGCTGTTGAGAGGGGATAGGTATCAGCCAATCGTGCGATGGCAAGAGAGAGATAGCTACAATCCCTCATTCTCTTTTTCTCTCACATCGCGGCCATGCTTTCGAGCAATTCGAGCACTGGGTTGCTCCTTCCATATCGTACATGCTCTAAGGTTCCTTTGTATTTTTTTGCGTGTAATGGCCCCAACGCAGCGACATCTATTGGCGAAAAATCAAGATACAACATCAGTATACATAAGGCAATACATTATACATTCTCACTTGTTCGCTTCGATTGAGTTCAATCTGTATAGAAAGTTTATTGTCTTGAAGAGCTTTAAGTTAATGCTGCATTGTTAGGGGAAAAAAGAATAAACATTGGTTCTACTCAAAAGTTTACTACGAATAACAAAATAGCAATGTTCTAATAAATATTAATCAGTTGATAATCAGTTTAATTCAAAAATCAAATATGTAAAATGCTTTATTCTATATATTCTGACGTACATTACAGTATAATATATAGTCAAATATGAAAAGAATTAAGTTTATTTTGTAAACTATACAAATTTCGTTCAAGAAATCATGTTTGTATTTTAATATTTTTTTTAATATGCCAATTTACTTAAACTAGATTTTTGACTCTATGTGGTTACTAGGTAACTAGTTTCCTTAAGATTACAATTTTTGGTGAATGTGCTTGTTCAGAAGTTTAATACTGTTTCCAGTATAATGTCGTTTTTGTCAACTTTAACTTAAAATAATACCTGTTTATTGTTATTTTAAGTATGGAGAATGGAATTGATTGACTGGTTTTTGTAATATAAACAAAATAAGGACATAAACCAAGATTTTCACTGTATCGCAGTAAGTAAATATGATTTTGATTAAGATATCTATTAAATAACTTACAACTGAGTGATATGTGTATACAATCGAGTATAAGTAAACTGCAAGAACACTAATTATTATTTCTATAACAGTTTGTTATTATTATTAGTATTGTGAAATAGTGCATTAATGAAATTTTTATTAGTATTAGATTTATGTAGTTTACGTAGCTGACATAACAGTAATGATTTATTGAAACTAATTAGTATTAATTAAATTTTTTAATCTTACCTCTTGTAAAATTGGGATGTATTCTAACAAAATTAAAAATCGTAAAACAAATAAAAATCATCTAAGTTGATCAAATGATCTTGGAAAATATTTACAATTTTGTTTGAATTCAATACATATTCTTTTTTTAATGAATAATAATTAATATAGAATAGGTACAACAGAGTTCAGAATAAGTACACCAGAGTTGTATACAGAATAAACTTATACAAATATTTATAGTTTCCATAGTCTTTTTTTCAGATTGCCGATAAGGTTTTACACATAGCTTAGGCTAACGTGTTAACTTTGGGGGCGTAAATCTCCAAAAGAATAATCTAAGAATAATAATAATAATATAGTACATATTATATAGTACATAGTAATAAATAATAATAATAATATAATTATAATATTAATGATAATAATAATATGATTGCCTGAGCTACCATAATCAAGTATAGGGGAAATCATTTTTATCACACATTCTTTTTAAAGGTTGAAATTTTTTTCAGAAAATGGCAAAAAAGACTTCTTGTTTAAACCTTCAACAACAAAAATGAAACCGGAAAGAAAGCTTTCATTTACTTTTAAAATAAAAAAATATTGATTCCTTCAAAACATATCAAGAGTTTATAGTTGATGCTGTTTTAAGATGGCTCATCACCAACCTCCCTAGTCAAAGCAGTGCTAAATTCAGAGGTTACCTAAAATATAAAAAAATCATATTTGTAATGTGATTTATTTATATAAAATGATAGGAATAGTCAATATTATAAATAAAGAGTATTTAGCATGACTGAGATAACCCTTTTTGCAAAATGTTGATATTCTAAAAACTAGATATTGTTACTAAAAACAATTATTGATAAATCACTGCAATCTTTTTTGTTTCTCAACTGATATCAGTTTTGAAGGTCTTATTTTGTTCATTAACTAATTTTGCAGAGACTCTCCAAAGGGAAAATTCAAAATTATTCAAAACTCAGAAAGTTATAGCCAATTAAGGTGGCATCAGCGATGGGTATCATACCGAGCGGGGGCGCGTGGTGTTCCCAATAAAATAGTGATTCTAATTTTCTTCAAATTTTACTTACAAATATGTAAAATCACTTAGAAATGATTAGTGGATAAGTAGATAGTTGAAGCTGATGGTAGTTTTTTAGTGAAGTTGGATGTGGAAGTTAATGGCCATACTACCAAGTGGTAAAAAAAATAAAACAAATTTTTTCTGGCGTTTTGAGGGATAATTCGTTCTTCAGGAATAGAAACGTAATTTGACTCGTGACATATCATTCTGTTTAGGAAACTTTGACAATTATGTTTCTATTCCTGAAATGGAAAGGTAAATAAACTCTTGATACGTCGGAAGAAATTTGATTTATTTCTTTTACCACTTGGTAGTGTGGCCATTAACTTTCACATCCAACTAATGATTAGTGGAATAAAAACATTAATATTAAAGTCAATCAAACAATAATTTCGTCTCTTTTCTCACTCTATGAGTTAAGACACCTACTTTTAATACACTCCTGGCGTGACCGGCGCAACATCTACTCATGCCTGCCTGAGCATGTAAACAAGCAAGATTGCCCGCGCATGTACAGAAAGCGCCTTTGAACATGAGGCCATCGAAATCAACTAACTTTCTGCATAATTTTCAGGATTTTTTGATCAGCAACCCTAATACTTCGTCGTTGTATATATAACTTCATAGTTTTGTTTTCAAGAATTAGTATTTTAGAACTGAGTAAGACTGCTGGACCGGTATCGGGGAACAACAGTTCCATAAGGACTATGAAAAAATGATACGATTCCAACAATTTTTTTCTCAATATTAGTTCGGCAACTTAAATATTTCTTTTTTGTAATAGTTGCTACGTAACTTCAAAAATATAGTCTAATTTTTGTATAACTTTCTAGTACTTTAGAAAATTTGCTGATGCCACCTGAAAAGATATTTTTTTAACCTCGTGCATGAATTTATATGAACAATTAGCTATAAATTTCTGAGTTATAGATAACTTTAACTTTTTCCTGTATCGAGTCCCCATGCAATTACTTAACGAATAAAAGAGATCTTCAAAACTGATATTGGTTGAGAAACAAGAAAGATTGCAGTGATTTATCAATAATTGTTTTTAGTGACACAGCTGTTATATCGTCGGGAAAAACCTGGAAAGAAGATGAAAATGAAATGAATCAATATCTTGAAAAAGTAGCAGTATGGCTCGCTTTGAATAAACTAACATTAAACATTAGTAAAACTGTGTATATAACTTTCGGTAATTACTGTGATAGTGTTCCAAAAAATTTAGATATCTATATTAACACAGAAAAACTATCTATAATCTAAAATGGGATGGACATATTAACTATCTAATAAAAAAAAATAGTTATTTAAATTTCATCTTCTACAAAATTAATAAATTCATGCAAGTAAATACCTTAAAGATTATATACTACGCATTCTTTCACAGTGAGATTAATTATGGGATAATTGCTTGGGAAGGTGTCTATAAAAACAATCAACATTTACTTCAAAATATTCAAAACAGACTACTTAAATTAGTCTTCAAAAACACTTTTGAGCAAAGTAAACCAATGAATATTAAGCAACTATACACATGGGACTGCATAAAATATTATTACAACGAAATGAAAAATATATTTACAAACTCAAATAGTAAGATAAGACATAAAGCTATCATATTACCGAAAAGTAACAAAAGGGTAAGCGACAAAAATAATTACATTACTGCAATAAAGACTCTAATCTACTGCCAAACGAGTTCAAAACTCTAGGAATATACAAAAGATCTACTATATATAAGTTAAAAAATGGATTGTGACTAATATCCATTGATACCGAGTTGAATGTTACTTGAAAACGATTTGATACTATAACTTGTTATAGGAATTCAAGTTGAAAATTTAGATAACTGCATATAACATATATACCTACTACTGTATACAGAAATTTTATGATACTGTTAAAATATAAAATGTTTTAACTTATAGTTTTAAGAATTAGTATTAGTTTTTAGCTTTAAGTATCGTATACACCGGACCTGCAAACAGGATATTTATTTTCCTCTGCAGGGTTACTCTGATGTAATGTACTTATTATGTAATGTAATCTGGATGAATAAATAAATAAATAAACAATATCTAGTTTCTAGAATATTGACTTTTTGAGAAAAAGGTTATCTCAGTCATGTTAACTACACTTTATTTATAATACATTGATTGACTATCTCTATCATTTTAAATAAATAAATCAGATTACAACTATGATTTTTTTATATCTTAGGTAACCTCTGCATTTAACACTGCTTTCACGAGGGAGGTCGGTGATGAGCAACCTTAAGTCGGTGATGCTGATTTCTGCAATTTGTGTATTTTTTTATACATAAGATCTTCATTTCTTATTTTTATTTATTTATTTATTAGAATATACGGGCTGTATATCTGTCTGTATATCCCTTTACAAGAGTGTTTATTAGGAGTTATGTGTGTAGACAGGTAGCGTAGTATAAAATTAGAAAAAAATGACAACTTGTATAAAATATATATCTTCATGATGTTCCTTGGTTGATAACATTCTAGTCTTCTCATGCTATCTTTGATCGCTTGTAACATCCTGAAAAATCAATATTTTTTAACGAATCAGGGCTTAAATTTGAGCTTTTACTGTCTACTTTTATAATATTTTCTGGTCGTTTCCGTATCATATATTTTTGCAATATGACACTCAATGGAAGCATCATCATTTTTTAACGAAATATAGGATATTTGAGATTAAATTGCCCATATGTCAAGAAAAAGGGCCCATTGGACGAAATTATCAGCACTGGGCGGCTTCATTTTTAGGTACTAGTAATCGACTCTCCAATGGCTGCTAAAATCCGTTTCCCACGGGTTAGACACTCTCCTTGTTAGTTTAATTTGTTACATTTGACTTTATTTTTGTTAATTTTTCTTAGGGTAGGAAATGCTATTATCTACATATAATTATTATTATCATATATATACTTATAAATTGTATACTATTTTATATGTCACCAGTTACTGCCATGATGTAACCTTATTTTTGTAAAAGGACCTTGGTCCGTGCAAGATTTAAATAAATAAATATAAAACATAGAAATATAACAAAAATATAAATTTAAGATAATATAATAATATAATTGCTGCGATATAGTGTCAGCAGCTGGCTATTAGTGGGGGATCAATGCTTTGATGTTCAGTTTGAAGTGGATCTGACATAGGGTTTAACATAGAGTTGACAAAGAGTTCCACAGGCTTCTAAGTTCATTGAATGATGAGTATTTTCTTTGAATGTACAAGGGTTTCTGCAGAAAAACATCATGATGTTGTAGTCCAATGGTCTAGTACTCAAACTATGGAGTTGAGTAAATCTGTAGATTCTGTAGTAGACTTTGTAGGCCAGCAGGTATTCATAGTAAATAAGGTCTTTTAGGATACTGAGAAGTATTTAATTCAAATATAATACTGAGTTTCTTTTAATAAATGAAACTTTTGAGACTATTAGTGGTGCTAACATAATTTATAAGATCATGCAGAAAGTGACCAAAGAAAAATAATCTATGAGAATAAAAAGATTTAGATAATTATCATGATAATATCTTTCTATGCATATTCATGTATTTCGACATATTCAAACTAATATAATGATTTTATTTCATCAAAAAAAAAAAAAAAAGAACATATATTAGATACATTAACTTTTTTAGTTGACATACTGTAAACATTATGTTGGATGAAACGGCAGCAGGAAAATGCGTTACCGTATTTCAACCCATTTTACAGGAGTAGGAGAGGAGATTTGATTGGTGAAAAGATTACAAACCTTCTGTATATTAAAATGAGGAAAATCCTCTTATATTTAATATAAAAAATACAAAATTACCCCATACTATTAACGATGGGTGTTGTGAAAAGGTTTGAATGTACACGTGGTCGCAAGCTTCCCTTGCTCCTCGTCAACGCGGCTACGAGGCATAGTAGGCCAGTCAAATTAGTTTTTCCACCAACTTAATTGTAACTAGAGGTTTGCGAGCGGATTC
>JAPYZP010007863.1:0-12698 GCA_030522985.1 Torymus sinensis
GCATATAGTAAAAAATGTTCTTTTCTATCAATTTTCTCTATGGTTTTAGTGTCATCTATTATAATATCCAAGAAAATTAGGTGTTTCGTCTTGCCCGGGTCTCCCCTATTGGTCAGATATGTGAATTATGCGTTAAACAAAATGTTAACAAGCGATGAAAGCTTCATAAGAACTTGTAGGACATCATACTCTAAAAATTAATACTTAATGAAATTTGACTTGCTTATTAACAATTCCATACTATTTTTAATAATTTTAGTTTCATGCCTTAACTGTTAAGTCACAGGGCTTTGGCTCAAATATTCCTTTCTATCAGTGTATAATTATATAATCCTGACATGTATATACAAATACTTAAAGTTCCGACAGCAATTTTCCTACTGTTTTCCAAATTCAAACGATCGAATTTGACGATACCCGCGAACAATAGCGAACCAGCGACGACTGCAGCTCAACCATTGTCCAGACTAAACCAATGCACGAGGCAAAGATCTAAACAGCGGGGGCCAGCTTCTAGGTCAATCAGAGCGCACCCTGTCGAGCTTACGGCCTCTCATCAGACCGCTCTCTCTCTCTCTCTCTCATATATATGCATTCTCATAAACAGAGACCACCTACCATCGTGAAAACGTGACTTGGGAGACACCACAGCGTCTCTCTCTCTCCTTTGGCGTGAAAAGGCCAACCTCCCCGCGCGCTCGCGGATACATCGAGGTAATACCCCCCCGGCCGTTAATCGACCCGTCAATGCGGACGACATCACGAGGCGCAGACTCGTGTCCGACACGTTCCCGGGCCGCGACGACGACGTGAATATGCATGATCTACTGCAGCAAGCGCACAATAAAGGCGGCCAGCCAGCTGGAGTCGTTGCGACGTCGGTGATCGCCTCCCCGTGCGGCCGTCGACGGTATTGCGGGAGAGAGAGTGTCGGGGGACAAAGCGGACGACGATCCCACGTGTATACGTATATGCGGGGCTTTTGGAATCGATTAAAAAGCGCTCGATGACCAAGAAGGAGGAGAGCTGGGGGGGATGGAGGCTGTTGCGTTCTTGTGCGGTGCGTGACTGATTGATTCTACGTGATGGCGGTGCGGAGGAGGAGAGCTTTTGATCGATTGCAGTTGGGAGTGAAGAGCTGCGCGCAGTGCGGTCAAAATTTACCGAGGCGTGTGCTGTCGTTGGGCGAGGAAGGCGAAATCGGATGTTCTTATAGAGCTGCGCTCGCTCGAGTGGGAAATGTGTAGTGGTGAATGAGGTTGTTGTACTGTGAGAGAATTTTAGAGTGTGTGGTGATTTTCGGCTTGATGATGATGGAAAATTATGAAACTCTTGTCGCACTGAGTGAGGATGGGTATAGTCGTGGTTTGGCCGATATATTTTTTATACCAATGTTTTGGGCGAATATGGTGAAAGAAATGATTATATACAATTTAGTATTCAGTTTTATCGATTTTATTATTGCTAATTAACCTTTACATACCAAACCAAAACTTATTATGTGGTATTAACAATTTAATACATACATATCAAAAGAAACAGTATATAAATATTTAAGTATAGACACTTAAACTTCAAATTTCTTCATCAATCCTTATTTATTTATTAATAACATTACCATATTTTTAATACTTAATTTAAATTCTTGTCTTAGTTATTAAGTCACCAAATTTTAGCTATACAAGTAATCTTTTCTCTCTGTGGTCAGTTCATAACGACAATTAATATAATACATTTTACTTTGCAAATAGAGTATTTAAAAACTGGTTGAATTAGTCCTAATTTAATAATTAATCTGAAATTGCTTATTATTTGCTCAATGTATGTTATGTTTGTTTTACGACAAATTTCAATGGGACACTATTGTGACATCCAAGGGATTGGAAAGCTTATCGTACGTTACTGGCAATGTACATTTGAAATAAACCAAAATTATAATACGCCTAGTTAAAATTAAGCAATACTTAATGTAATTGTGAATTTTCATAGTTCGTTGCATTGTAACTTTTGATATTTATTAATTCGTTATCGGGGCATCAGCATTGTATAACCATCAATGTGTATAATTACGCCTAAATTAACATTTCCAGTCAATCGGAATGCCCTGCATGTAACATTATACAGAATATATATATATTAATCTACGATTTGCTAATACTATATATATCAAGTGTACATTTGACACAGGTCAACGCGCACACTCGTTTCCAAAATCCAAGTAACAGAAAATTTACAGCATCCGTTCCCCAACTCCTTACACAATACTGTAACAACACCGCACTTTCTTCTCCCCCCAGTCAATCACAAGCAGCCGAGAAAGGGAGAGAAATGAACGAAACGAAGTGTCAAAATCCGATTGGCCGAGAATCGCGTTAGCCAATTTCCCCGGTCACAAAGCCTCTCTCTCTCTCTCACTTGCAAAGCGAAAAAATCAAGTAATCCCAAACAAATAATACTTCCCTGCTTGATGCAACGCCCCGCGCGCACCATACACGCACAATAACGAGACTGCATCACCACGACTGTCGTCCTCATGCTGTCGGGCCCGCCGGCGCGTCAATCAGATTTCCGCGTTCGCGCGCCGATCAATCCAATTACTGCCTGCTGCTCCCTCCCCCCTCCTTTCTCCGGCTGTACAGCGCGAGCCGGGCGCCCGTAACCCAATACACGTATCAATCATAGGTCATTAAGCCGCAAAGCGACCGTCGTATTCGCGCGCGCGCCAGAGAGTGAGAGAGAGTATAGGTATTATACGCCAGGCAAGAGAGCTGCCTGCATGTATATATACGTTGCGTGTGCATTGTATATGTGCGTGTATATGTATAATGTGTGTGTGTGTACGCGGGAAAGGTTAACAAGCCTCTGACAGGGACAATAAAAACCATGACGAATCTCTTCCCGAGAGCCGGGCTGCTCGGGCCGCGCGTTAAAAAGCGTCGCGCGACGGCTTTCCGGCGAGGAAAATCCCTTTCCCCCCATCGGATTTCCGTTCGTTCGTTATACGCGTATGTTTCGTGCATGGAAATTAGCGGGGGTGGAGAGAGAGGCAGGGTGACAGGGACACGGGACACGCGACCCTCGACCGCTTCCCTCTGCATGTGTGTATATATGTTTGTACGTATAGCGACGGCGGCTGTTTTCGAAACAAGCGCTCTCGCATCTCTCCTATAAATTAAGAAAGCGAGAGCAGGGAGAGAGGAGGAGAGGAAAAAAACGAGGGAAAGGGTGCATGCGCGATCGCTCTGAGGCTCGAGGGCCTGCTGATGGTGTATGTGTAAACACACTCGGCGTGGAAGTTTGGAAAGTTTCGGGGACAGAAGGTTGTTTTGTTTTCGTTGGTTTTTTTCGGAGGGGTTGCTGGCTACATGAATAGTCAGAAGTAATATATATTTCTGGAGAAGGTTTTTACAGTATGGGCTTAATTGAATTTGAAATTATACTATACATGCGAAAAAATTTAATTAGTTCTTTTGTTTAAGGACAGTTATTGGGTTATGGAGATGGATCCGTGATATTTATTTATTTTTTTGTTGGATTTTTGAGTATGAATCGGTATAGGTGATTGATTAAAGAAGGAAGATAAATTGCAGTCAACTCGTAGACGATTACTAGGAGAGGGAGCAGGCAGAAATATGAATGCAATGTTAGATCCTAGCGATGAAGAAAACACAATAGTTCTGTACAGTTTTAGCTTTATTTTAAAAGAAAATTTGAAAATAGCCTCTTTAGAAAGGGTAACCAATTTAATCTTGCTAAGTTTAAAATATTATTTAAAAACAGGAAAAAATTAGGTAAAACGAGTTTTCATTTGCTTTCTTCATAATTCAAAAATATTGGTTAATTCTTTCCAAATTTATGCAACGAAAATACTCCCAAAATTTGATCCCAATCCGTGATCTGGAGGTCTGACCCCCCTCCGAGTCATCTTCCTATCAATCTTAATTTGATACCCATAACTGATACATTCTTACCAAACTCTAATGAATGAAACACTGCTTTTATCTTCAAAATTTATTAAAAACAAAATCAGCTATTCCACGTGTGAAAATCAATCAAACGAAACGTGCTAAAATATATGCAAAATTGAAAAAAAGAAAAAACTTAAAAAAATATATGAGCACCATCGAATACATTACTCAACCCGCAATAATTATACAGACAGATAATTATATCTCCATTCAAAATTGAATTTTCTCTAATTTCGCCTACCGGCAAGCTGAATACGACTTCAAAGTATTTCTAAAATTGAACAATGCAATCACGTTCGTTATACTTATTACTCTCACACCCACACTGTAGCAAAAAATAGCCAATCCCCAACGCGAGCATAATCATAAAAAAGAAAATAACCCTCGCTCGCCGGCTCCTCGCAGACGCCACGACTCCTCCGCGACGTCGGCTATGAATATCAAGTTTAAAAAATTAACGACTCGTGTCCCCCGCGAAGGTAATTCACCTCCGCCTCCGCTTAGCATTCATCCCTCGCGGTCGCGCTCGAAAATCCTCGCTCTCTCTCTCTCTCTCGCCACATCACTAAACAGCGAACCCGCCATCCAGCTCAAAATCTCGCCCGCACACGCGACTCGGCTATGTGCACCCTCGCGCGACCCGCCGAAACGGCAATAAAGCACGACATGCAGCAGCGGCCAAAAGTCATCGTCGACAAGCAGCGACTGACTGTACACGCCGCTAATAAGGCGCGCGCTGAGCTAGTTACGCGTATCGTTGACCCCCGCGCACATACACGCCCACGCGCGCGTACTCATATCTCCGCTCGGAATCTCTCTCTCTCTCTCTACGCGAGTCTGACACATTGGGATTGATGGCAGGCGAGGGAGAGCGGCCCGCGGGCAAAATGATATCCGGGGCCAAGGGCGCGCGTACGTACGTGCAGGCCGGGGCCCTAATCGACTGCATAATTAATGCAATTGTCATCCGAGCGTAAAGTGCGCTGCCCTCTCCTGCAGCATGACGCGCCCGATGGAGAGAGAGGGTATGGTTAAGGCGTATGCACACGCCATATGCCCGTCGCGATGTTTTGCGAGGAAGAGAGAAAGAGAGGGCTTTTGAATGGTCTTTGTTCCGGGATGAGTTTTGAGTATAGAGAGAGATAATACAGCGGTCGCCACGGTCAGTTGGCTTTTATGGTATAATGAGGGTAGGATTATTTTCTACCGAACTAACTTATTCGTAGGCTTCTCGCCAATCGAATTTACGGTTTGTTTTGTCCGCGTTTATATACGCGTAATCAGTCGTTAGCGCGGTGACTTTCCCAAGTACAGTTTATCGGTGCGGCTATAATTAATAGTTGTAAAACGATAATACGCGCGGGGGCATTTGAAAATTATAGAGGTAGACGTGGAAATCGTTTGTCGACAGATGTCCTTATCTCCCTTATGCAAATTACGACCAGCATTAAAACGAGCGTTGACGACTCCGAGGCACATAACTCTTTTATACGATAAATGTAATTGCGGGGGTGCAGAGGGTTTGTTTTCCTTAAACAGGATTTATCGACGTTTAATGAATACACAGCGGCGGTTAATAGTACGATCCGCACGCATGCGACAAATGAAGATTTATGCGCATGTATAACTGGATAATTTTCGTTTTGTTTGGCATTCGCTTTTTTTTTATTACTTGCTAAGGCTGTACTCTCTAAAACGATCGTATAGGGGAAGTATAGTAAGGTAATATTACTTTGTAATTTATTATTAGGAAGTGATTTCAAGGCGAATCATTCGTAACGCTGCTTGACATACATGCGATCGAATCAAGCAATAAACAAACTATAGAGAATATAATTATAGTAATTTAATGTAGTCGTATAACTTTTATAAAATTATAGTATTCGCAAATCAGACGTTGATTTCTTGAGGTAACATTATTTGTAATACAGAAGTAAAAATAGAACAAAAAAAAATTTTAATTCACAATTAATTCACGAGCGCTATACCACTTTTCTAACGTCAATCACACGGACTTGTTCAAACATAGGATATAACCAAACCAGAACTGCAAAAAGAGCAATATGTGGGGAAGTTGTATATACTGGTCAGATCAGTTTCTAACGTCATAGCATGAAAATAGTATAAGGTGTCTCTCTCTCTCTCTCTCGCAAACTGGTTTGCCATTCATACACGCTTGTTATAGCTTGCAAAATCAGTGTCAACCCTTTCTACGTATATGTACACTCCTGCCCACAATAGGCGACATCACTGAAATGATCAATTGTGGCTTGGCTGTTTAAACATCTGTGATATGGCGTTTCAGAGCAAGGAAGGGAGAGTAATTTTTTTTTTCTTTTTTTTTCATTCGCCAGATCTACATGACACAGTGACCCTGCACACAGTACCATCTACAAAGATTTGTATCGCCCAAACAATAAAAAGACCTCCTCGATATCTACTTGAAAATTCCCTTAGTATACAACCGAGTTATACACAGTTAGTTCTTTGTCAATTACAACAATTCCCACACGTCGAACCCCTCCTCCTCCTCCTCTAAAACCAAGATCATCATCGTATCCCGCCGATCGGTACTTATAATATAGCATCTAAACTCGCGGACGGCGCCCTCGCAAATATTTACCCTCGGCCCTCAAGAGTCAACTAAACCGAACGCAGAACTCTTGCGAGAGAGATCGCTGCAGCTTCCTGTTGCCCCCTCTCTCTCTCAGGCACCAGCGTCAAAAATAGTACGGCATCTCCCGAAGGAAGGTATAGGGGGGGGATGGGAGATCCACGCGCACGCTACACAGAGAGAAAGGGAGGAGCCTATATAGGGATACAGAGAGAGAGAGAGAGAGAGAGAAGGAGAGAAAGAGCGAAAGCGAAAGGGGAGTGGGGATGCGGCGGTGGCGGCGGTAGCGGCGGCGGCAGCGAGTGCCGTATGGCACCGCGCGCGACGGCTCTCGAGTGGTACTCGTGTCCGGGCGCTGGTGCGGTGAGCTTTGTACACTATATACTGCCGCGCACACACAGAGTGTGTGGGAAAGAATCGCGCCGAGAGTGTGTGCATATACCTATAATATGCGAAATTAACGGTTGCGGTTTTTCTTTCTTGTGCCGGAGGATCGCATCATTTTTGCCGCTTCACGCATCGTCACGTGCGCTGCGAGGTGACGGAGAGTGAGAAGAGATATAGTATATAATATAAAAAAGTGCGTGCGCAAGGATTTGTGGTGAATTGAAAATTGCATTCGACAAGGAGGATATAGGTTATTGAAGTTGGATGCTTGGTTGCGGAAATTGTATAGTGTGATATATAATATAAAGTGACTTGAGAGGCGGCGAGTGTGTTAGTGCGCGCGCGGCTGGTTCCGGCTGATTCGAGGCAAGAAGAGAGACAGGCAAGGTACGGAATTTCGGAATATTCTATATAGCATGTGAGTTGCATGTATTGGGTGACTTCACCAGTAAATTAAGGTTTAAGGTCAGTGAATGAACGGGTCACACGTGATATTTTTAATCGCTTCAATAAAGTGCTTTTGTGATATTAAAGCGTGAAAAAATGACTTTTTCCAAAGTTTGAGAATTGAGGGAAGGCGAAGCGCCAGGCCGGAAACATTAAAAATATATATTTTATCAACGATTTTTATTAAATAATGTTCAGTCACTGGTGTAAGAATAAGAGATGTAATTTGAAAATAGTTGGTTAGTCGATGGGTATAAAGGAATATTAAAAGTCAGATCTGCGAATTTAAACGCGCAAGTAACTGACGGATTTTGATACTGCGGCGAAAGATAAAGCCGAAATTTTTAAATTAATTGTAGAAATTATGAAAAATAAGCGGGGGTTAATACCTGGTTGGAAAGTTTATAAAATCACAGCAGATTCGTGATAGAATTTAAAAGAGCTAAACTAAAAGCTGACTTTAGCATTTCAAAATTTTACTCTGTGCCGGGTGAATTAAATACTCTAATTTAATTGAATGATCTCCGGAGACTTGTGTTTAAAGTGACATTAAGAAAATAATCAAAAGGGTATAAAAATTTACGGTCCGCGTTATCATGAAAAGTTTTGCAACTTCCTTACTTTCGTTTTATTTTGCGAGTTCTTACGGCGCAAATCAGTATCCTGCGACTTTTTCGAGATAAATTGAAAATCTAGCTTATGCAATCAATTTATTTTACACTCTTCAGTTCTCTCGTTGTAATCAAAAACTGTGATATATTCTATGTTATATATAACCTCTAACTCTTTCGTATAGAAAGTATTAGTATAATGTGATAAGCTCCCATGCGATATACTGTGATAAGCGTCAATGCGATGAATTTGCCTGATATTACTCATACTTTTATTTATTACTGACTGCTGTAATAACTAGCGACAAAACTTTACGTAGTAATTATGTTATGTAACATTTTGTCATGTTCAAATAAATTTATTTTCTATTTCTATTCTATTCTTTTATTATCGTTTCTAAAACGTATTATATCGTGATTTTGACTTGAATTTACTTTTAAACTCATCTCGCCAAATGATAATCTTCCCAATTTTAAAACTTTCTTCGAACCTGAAATAAGTCAATTTTCAAACAGAGTAAATTACGATGTCAAAATTTTGGCTACGGAAATTCAAAAATACAAATTTAAGTGAGGCGCGCGCGCGAGCGCTTAAGTGCAACCCCGCACGTGCGCGACTGTTTTATATACGCGTTCGTGTCGGCGTTCGTAAATTTTTGCATGGTGCGGTTGTAAATATGTTGTGTGGTCTGCCCATTGTGCCGCGTGAACCGGTTTCAGATATTTCGGCGAAATTTCACACGGAAGTCAGTTTGCGCCACTTAGGCTCAATACCGGGGGCAAAATATTTTAAACTCAAATTGGTTATTTTATTTCTTCTTCTTCTTCTTTGCTGCCTTAAAAAGGATTGAACATATAATGGCTTCAAAAGAAAATTTATTTTAAAAATGTGTAGCAGTTTATTAAAAAACATAAGTTTCACAATTATCCAGAATATTCTTTTAAGTGCACTTTAATGCATGCGCTGACTATGTTATGTCTATTTTGTCACAGTGCATTATCAAAGACCAAAAGTTAGAATCGTATGACAGACTTCGAAGAATTGATCCTATCTTGCCGAAATTTATCAGCAGATACTTGTAAATAAAGCGCATCTAATTAATGATAACGATTTTGAAACGGAATACGTCGGTGTATGATTCAGGCAAACGTCGATTGTATTTGTTTCGTACGAATAACTATTATTTTTTTCAAAAGGTATCTTTTTTGACAGTTTTATTCATCCTTGTATTGAACCGCGCGTGGCACACTCATATATCATGATAGTCTAGTTTCTGCACTTAGCACGGCAAGATAATAACATTATAATAAATTAATTTTAAAAGACTCACACAATAGTTTTTTTATATATAAGAGCGTAAGCTTTTTTGCGGTTTTAATATTACAGTTATTTCCATCATATTATATTTTTTTAAATAAATATTTTTCTGTGTTACAAAAACTGAATTGCGATGAGAGCTTAAATATAAAATTTTTAACTAAATTAATATCGCAACCGCGTAAAAATTGTAATACTCCTGTAATAAATGTTTTTACAATGTAAACTTTAATTTTTAATGAAATCATTGGATATACAATTTAATGATTACATGTATAGCCGTATCCGCTACAATAATATAAATGTAGTTATAAATAAGTACATTATAAAAAATAAATATCTTTCCGGTATATATTAAATTGAATATTTAAAAAAAAATTCAGGAGACTTCATGAAAAAATAAAATTTTTCCAAAAAGACTTGCAACAATTTAGCCGTATGTATACTAAACTACATTATTTTACGAAATAGAAAAAATTAGTTTTTTCATGTTCTAAAAATCGGTTGGCTGGTTGTGATCATTCTTACTTATGTGCGCAGAACATTGCATCAAACGTCACTTGATAGACAACATTGTTATTTCAATAGTAAATTGGGACTTAACATATTACGAACCCAAGATAGGTATAATATTTTAGACACCACATCAAATTTCCTAGTAAGGTATTTTAATCTGACCATATATGTGCAATTCTCATCAAAGTGGCGACCAAACCCAAAATTACGACTTAAAAAATACCTTCGACGTATAGTTTTTCTTGTTTATTATAGTATATCAAATAAAGATCCACAGTTGAACAGCGTCCATTAAGTGGACTTTTCTTTTTTAGAACAACTTATACTTTTTAAGAAAATGACAAAAAAAAATTCTCCTTTTCAAACCTCAGCCATTTAGCCCAGAACCGATTGACTCAAAGTTTCAAAAAAGAAATTGAAACTAGAAAGAAAGAGCTTTCGTTCCCATTTTTGAAAATTATAAGATGTCGATTCCTTCAAAAGTTATTATAAGGGTTTGAAGGTGAACATCGAAAAGGCATAAAAACACGTTCAAAGCCAAGGCGGCTGATTTTCGGCGATTTGTGCATGTTTATGCCTTCTCGACGTCCATACTTCAAACCCTTATAACTTTTGAAGGAATCGACATTTTTAATTTTCAAAAAAGGAAATGAAAGCTCTTTCTTTCTAGTTTCAATTTCTTTTTTGAAACTTTAAATGGCTGAGGTTTGAAAAGGAGGACGTTTTTTTGTCATTTTCTTAAAAAGTATAAGTTTTTCTAAAAAAAGTAGTGAAACACTTGCTGATCGGTAACAAACACTTCTCGGTACTAAAAATTTTAATAACTAATACTAATTTTTTATGATACTCCAAGCCTGTCCCCCTATTATTAAAAAATATACTATAACCTTCCGCGAAACCTTCTTCTCCGTGCACATATAAAAAATTCTTCGCCTCTGCCCCTCTAATCTATATTATTCCATAATGAAAAAACTGTAACAGTCCCTTCGTCACCCAATTCCATCACAAAAGACTACTCCACTCGCCCGCATTACCTCCAAACCAAGCCAATCAGCAAAACTGGCACTCTCCGAAAGACGCGATCGAAAAGAGCCGGCGCAGCCGCTCTCGTTATATGCAATTTCTCGCGTAACGATCCGCTCGAGTAAGACTGCACACAGCCGGAGGACGAGTCCCGCGGGGCAGATCGATTGGGCGCATTATGCCTCCGTCACGATCCCTTTGACCGCGCTCGTTTTTCTCCCTTCCCCCGTTCACTAATAAGGGCGAGAGAGGACCGACAGCGCGTGTCGATCGCGCGCGCGCTTATCGCGAGCGGGGAGTGCCGGAACGGACTGGGCTCAGCGCCCGTGGAAATTGGTGATTCGACGGCATATCGCCGACGAAGGGTGTGGACCGTGCGCCTCGGTTATTAGATTAATGGGGCACGGTGGTGGAGGATTTTTCAGGGGCGCGCAGGAGAGAGAGAGATGAAGAAACGATTGGGAATGTGGTTTTGAAGGTTGGCGTTACAGGGAAACGGATATGCGGTGGTTAACGTGGACTGGAGGTATATAGACCCCCATTTTGACTATTTTCTAGCTAAAGCGATTATCGATCTTTTGGCAGAATTACCTTTGTTGTTTATGCAGCTTATTTCGCGCGCGGGTTATGGGCCCATTTCCTGTCGATACCACTGCTTGAAACTGTAGTGCCACTCGGTTGTAAAAGCTGGCGATTCGCAGAAAATGGGGGAATGGTTTCTAAAATAGAAGTTTGTTCTTTTTACCAATTTCGATTTCTAGGTGGGTTAATTAAACTAGAAATTTCGATTTCTGCACTGCATCTGGTGCAGTTCATAATATTAATTTAATACGTTAATTTAATTTGGCTTTCTAAATTTTTAGTATGCTCTTATTTATCCAAAACTCTCTCATTTTTTTCAAACTATCAGAATTAAGTAATATGCCACTATTTAAAAAAAAAGAGAATATTGATTTTCTAAGGATCTGTCTGAAAATTTAAATTGATTATTTTAATCAAGTACACGGAGAAAAGTTCTCTAGTAAATTTTACAAGATACCATTGTAATTCTCTCACAAACTGCTAATCTGTCAAATTTTACTATGTACTATTGTAATTTTTTGTAGGGAACCTACGAATTTTTCTAAGAAACCTACGAATTTTTTATGGAACATATGATTTTTGTTATGGAACCTACGAATATATCTAAAAAATTCTTTTAACTTTCTAGAGAATTTCTCTCCTACATATATTCATCGCTAAATGTTATTGGTGAATTCAAACTATTTTATGTAAATAGTAAACATCGGTATTCTGAATTCTGATATTATATAATTTTAGAAACAGTTGGTATACCAAGAATATTATTAAACATTTGAAACCCTCCTTCCGCTTATACAGTTTAGTAACTGCAATTTGTTAAACGCTTCAATATATTGCGTTACATAATATATAAATACAAAATAACAGTAATATTAATAATAATAATAATAGATCATAAAGCAATAATTAAACTTAGAGCTCATTAAATTCAAATTCACGTGGTGCTGGCTATACACGATACAACGTTATCCATAATTTCGCTAAATTATCACACTCATTAAAGCCAAATGCTCAAAGTGTTATTATTAAATTTACAAAGTTTGACCAATCCTCAATTAATACTTTACAAAGCCCTCGATAAATAAATAATTCCCGAGTAATGACGTACGAGCGTACAATAAGAACGCGCGCATAATAATTACGCGAGGGCAAAGCGTGCAGAACCGAAAATATGTCGCGGAAAAGACCAAAGGGGAGAATCGCTTTCCGGCCCGAAAGACTGGCAATTTGCG
>JAPYZP010007867.1:0-14248 GCA_030522985.1 Torymus sinensis
TTGAGTATCAATATATTGAAATACAATATTCAAACTCTGAAAAAGGTGTGTACGACCAGGTTGATTTCACCCAGGAATGGCTAAAAGATGCCTTAAAATCTTACCTTTCAAATGGCACCTGGATGAAGATGGAACTTGAGCACTGAAGAAAGTTATGTGCAATTAAAGCTGTAAAAACAGTGGAAAAGCCCTATTTTGTGCTTTTTCACTGCTTTTTCACTGTTTTTACAGCTTTGATTGCACATAACTTTCGTCAGTGATCGAGTTCCATCTTCAGCCAGGTGCCATTGCAGCCAGGCAACGAACTCGATCTGAAGATATATAAAAGCTACATCTGTGCCAAATTTTTTCTAAAATAATTTTTTAAAAAATAATAATTTTTAAAATTTTTTAACTCGGTTAAAATTTCAAGTCTATAAATGTAATAACAAATAACAGAGTTAAGATAATTTAAACCTTAAAAAAGGAAAATATAGGTAATTTAAATAACTTTCAAGGAAATTTTATTATATTATGTAATAATGACTGTAACATATAAAAAATGAAAAACGTAAATTTCAAAATCGTTTTTAGGTTATAAAAAAGAACAAAACAATAACAATTCAAATCCATAAGGGTACCTTTATTTTCTCGCGAGACGAAGAGAATAAGCTTCACCTGACGAAAATAGGTTGATTCGTTTCGGAGATATGAAGAGTTTAAAAGTACACACACACACATACACACACAGACACACCCACACACATACGCACACAGACATACACACACACACATACATCCACGAAAACAAAAATCATCAAAATCAACTAATATACAAATATATCGCATTAAAACATCTTTTTGAACATTTTTTTTTCAAAAATTTTTTTCACCGTTACAAAGCTTCCTCTCTGAGGAAGCAATATATATAATTATTTAGGATACAGGGATACTTTTTAGTCCATACATCATTTACTTTGGATAGACTTTTTCAAGTACAAATAAATAATTTTATTAATCGTTCAAAAAATATATAATACTTACGAATTCTATTTTTTCTGTTAACATTCATTTACAGCTAAAAAATTCATTAAAAGTTTAATAAGTGTTAATAAGTCGTAGCCTTACAAAAATTGTTTTGAGATAGCAAATTTCCGCAGACGTTGCATATTTCAGTTTTATTCCGCTTAGAAAGCGGTAAGACCATTTCTATTTTTATCTAATTTATCATTCTAAACGATATAAGTCGTTGATCTGTGAGTTCATGAAAGGTCACATTTCACAGTGTTATAGTTATGAATTCGCAATTATCAGTCATTGACTTTGTTTCCTTGGACTTGAATATTATGACGACTCTTACAGAAGAAGAAATTAAAATCTCGATAAGGCATGTATGATTAGCAAAGTTCATTGCCAGTATTTTAGCTAATATTATTTCATTACTGAAGAAAAAATAGATTGAAGGCAAATTGACGGAGTTACTTGTATGCCATTTCTTATCTTATTTTTAATTTAAAATATTGAATGATTGGTTTTAATGTTCGAAACCAAGACTTAAATTATAAAATGAAATATTATGTTATAATTGTGATCTTATTTATTAGACGTTCCGACTTTTTCATATTAAAAATTAGAATATATGCGAATTAAGACTGCAAGTCCATAACAACATATAAGGATGTAATAGCAGTGCTGGCTATTGTAGTATCTAAACTCCAAAGGTGAAAGAATTAGAGATCGAAATTTTGCCATAAGGCGTGTAACCCGAGCGCAACCAGCCGCATAGGCTCGGGACGAATCGTAAATAGCCGAACCTGTCACTACACATTCGAACGCTCGTAAGTACTTATCAGGAAAAGCCGAATGCAGACGCGCAAATTCTCCGCACAACACGCAAACTCTCTCGCGTACAGGTATAATACAATATATTGTAAGTACTCGGGGCTCTCCACCGTATTACGTAACAATCTCGCCGCTCGAACGAAATAAACCCAGGAACTCGCGGCGTATAAAACAAACGGGGGCCATACCCCCCCCCCTCTCTCTCTCTCTCTCTCTCTCTCTCTAAGTATGTGTATGCAGGGTACGCTCGTATATGCGCGTGAAAACATAAGGACGTATGCTACCGTCCTGGCGCGTAAATAAAGATCGGAACAATGCTCGCCACGCTTACCTTAAGCAGATATGTCGAAATCGGATGCGCGCGTCTCTCTCTATCTCTCTCTCCCTTTGTGTACTCGCTTGTGGTATATACTTATGTACCATAGGTCTGTGTGTGTGGGTATGTAGAGGGCTATTAAACAAGAGTTAAATCGCGCGTCCGCGCGCTCTCCGCGTGCAACGGGGCAGAGGATATTAGGAGATCGGCATGGTCGAGGGAAGAAAGAGGGAGATAAAGAGAGAGTGATTGATGGACGAGGAAGAGTTATGAGATTATTGACGCGCAGCGGTGGGCCTGAAATTCGAGGTAATGAGAGAATCGAGGATTTAAAGCGCGTCGTTTCCAGCATCTAATTTAAGAGTTACGTGACGGAGCCATTCAAGTCGTTTCTTATGTAGCAGTCGTTCGTCTTTAAGTACGTTACGATGATAACAATTAGTCGAAAATCTGACATGATTGCGTTCGGTTTAGTTTACAAGCACTTGCGATGATTGTAACAACGTATGATATATAGGCATTCGGAGAAATTTCTTTCATTTTTTTTTTCTTGTAAAGCAATTCTTATGTTGGCTTCTGAAGTAATTAGCTTTTAGGGAACAATGGTTCACAAAATGCCGTACACTATAAACAGGATAGCCACAATTATCAATTTCCCTTTTATAGTCAATAAAATGTACCAAAAAATAATTTTTCATCTAAAAAGTATCGTTTCTCATAAAATAAGAATCCCATTTGAAGATGGCCAATGATTACGATTGATTAGATATCGATGAAATGCGTAAATAATTAGATTTGGTTATATAATTTAAACTCTTATGATGCTTATTGATCTTTAAACACACGTTGGTTATATTGAAAAAGCTTTAAATATTTTTTTAAAACCAATTTATACATTGAAGTATATCTTTATTTATTCAATACTTTTTCAAAGCCCTTAATATCAATAATGGCAATAGTTTCTACGCCCACCGCTTATCTCCGTCAATCTTCATGCTTCACCTTCACTTTTTTGCGCGCGCAATATACGTCATCTACATTTCCGCTATTTTTACGGCTTAGTCGTTATCAGATGCACGCGGCTCTACTGCCGAGGAAAAAAATGGCAAATCGGCGACGAGAGCGAAGGTAGGGGGGGGGGGGGGGCAGAAGGATTAGAAAATTGCAGCTATCAATATTGACATTGGCGATTACGAGCGTCCTTGCGGCTTCCACTACTGAGCGCACGTACACACCAAGGTGTCTATACTATAACGCGCGCATAAATGTGCATTCGAAAGAGGACTATTTTTGTAAAACGCTTGCGCAGATCTCTCACAAGGTGAATTAATTAATGGAACTGCCATATTTCATTTATCGAGGCTTATCAGAGCTCGACATGTGACACGTGACTGAAGATTGTTGTTTTCTACTACTATTTCCTTGACTAAGCAGAGAGTTAAAAATGTACAGGGAAACCTGTTGATCATGAAGATATTATCTACGACATTTTTTGTTAATCGGGTGTATGTTCATTTTGAAAAATGGAGTTTTCCATTTTTGTTGTAATGTAGCAAGTCATGTAATATAATTGTACAGACTGTACTTCCTCGTATAGGTACAGTTTACAATAATTAGTGTATTCAAACAAATCTTTTCATAAGTTGCTGGCGTGACAACAAAATTTCCATTATTATTTCTATTGTGATTGTAAATGAATATAAGTACGATAAAATTAAAAGTTGTGTTTAGAACAAGACTGATATAATGTTAAGCTTCAAATAAAAAATATAAAAAATGATCTCTTGTTTCTTGATTATTTATCTGCATTACTAGATGTGTAGGCAATTTTCTTGATTTGAAGTAAAGAGAAATATCAATCTTTCTATGTCTTAATACTTGTTGTTCTCAAATGATCAGAAAACTACTCGTTCGACGAACTTGACTTAATCGTTCGTTAACTCGATAGTTCATTGCACTAAACTGATAAGTAGCATAAAAATCAAAATTTTTAAAACTAGTGGTGCTATGATGATGCTTAACTTCTACGAGGAAATACGACGTTTTAATACCCTCGCTTAAAAAAGTGGTGGATGAAATCTGTCATCACAATAACACTATCTTGATTGGTTGTTGTAGACTTATTTGATTGGTCGATATCGAATAAGCGCGAAACTCTAATATGTTTCAATTTTCAAGATTGAATTCTTGAATTTATGACTTAAAACTGAATAATTGAAATAGTATAAGAAAAATTCATTATTTTATTTATCAAATTTATGTTATTAGGGTTCGATTTAAACTTATTGAAACATACTTTTAAATTGAAACTAACTTTATCATGTTCATATAACCACAAATAAATAAAAAATAAATTAATTAATAAAATAAAAATCAAATAACACGCGCGAAGCGCGTTGAATGTGGCTTACTAAAAAAAGCTTATAATCAATATGTTTACTAAAAAAAGCTTATGATCAATATAACTTAAATTAATATTGTACAAGCTAAATTTTTGTAAAATGAATATATAGAAATTGAAATTTGTACCATTTACCAGTGAAAAAATTATTGCTTCACTAAAATTGGACTTATTTCCTACTTTCTTGGCACCACAGATATACCCATAAGTATACACAAAAATAATCAGACGATAAGAGAAATATTTAGCATTGGGAACAATTCCTGTATAGAAATCCATTCTATTGGTCACATATTGGTAATATATTGGAAAACATTGTTAGCAAGACATTGGCAACATTTGCCTTGGGTGCTATCAGCAATACATTGCTAATACATTGCACAGTAACGCAGTTGCGATATGTTGCCACCATATTGTTAATAAATACATATAATTACACAAATTAGGATTCTAATTTTTTTATTGTCCGAAAAATAATAATTATTTTTAGTAAAAATGCTTTAAGCCACTATATAAAGGGATATCAAAAACAAGGCAAGCCTTGTAATTTTGACTCTCCGTAAAGAGTCATTCGATTGGTCAAATTACAAGGCCTTATAATATACTCTCGGTGTTCCAATGCGTTCAGGGGAGTCCCTGCCGATGCGTCGCCTAGCTGCAAGCGGCGGTAGCAACTGCTCAACAGTCGCAGATCTCATATTTACAGTTGCCACCGCTATGCGGTGCACCGTTGGGGACTCTCCTGAATCCATTGGAACACCGAAAATATTGGGATTTGACATTCGTATATATAGTTAACTAAAATACACACTAAAGTATATCTCTGTATAGCAAAGCAAGATGGCGCAGGTTAGCCATTAGCCCCATCTGGAGCTCAATATACAGGTTAAGCGCTGGCCAACTCGCGTCATCTTGGATGGATGTCAAATCCCAATGTAAGTCTTTGTAATTTGCCCGATCGAATAACTCTTTATGGAGAGGCAAAATTACAAGACTAGCCTTGTTTTTGATATCCCTTTATATAGGGGCTTTTTGCATTTTTACAAAAAATAATTAAGATTTTTCAGATAATGACAAAATTAGAATCCTAATTTGTATAATTATATGTATTTATTAGCAATATGATGATAATATATCGCCACTACACTGAGAGAAGTTTGGGGTCGCTCTCGTACTTAGTACTTACAGCAGACGCACCGTTTTTTCGGGCGGCAGCGCTCCCGAATTTAGGAGAGCTGGAGTCCTAAACCGCGCGAAGGACAACAGTGCTCCCAAAGTTTTCTCAGTGTATGTTACTGTGCAATGTATATGCAATGTATTGCTGATAGCACTCAAGGCAAATGGCGCCAATAGTCTGGCAATAGTTATTGGCGCTATGTCGCCAATATGTTGCTAACAATGTTTTCCAATATATTACCAATATGTGGCCAATAGAATGGATTTTGTACGCGGCTAATCACACCATACCGATCTCTCAACAGCTATGCACTACCCGAGGATCGTAAGCGCACCTCTGAGTGGAAAACTGTTTACAAAGTATTATGATTCAGTATTGTACCATTATAATAAGCATAACACTCATGCAATAGACACATCGAAACAGAATGACAATCAAGTATATTTTCCATTACCCATTCATCACACACACACACACCTCGATAATGAATAATGCATCGCTACAACGATATTGATTTATTGCTCAGCTAAAAAAAAAACTAATAGAAAAAAACAAACTACATCGCAAAATCCAGCAAACACACACGCAGTATCAGTCCTGTCAATTGATAAACCACGCACAGCGACGTATATACAAAGTATCGGCGAGCCGAAGCGGTACTACCCCCCGGTGACCTTCGACGGCAATCGGCAGCAACCCTGACCGTATAGCAGATCGCGACACCTTCGCACCTCGGTTGCACTTCATATAAAAATCCCCCGATACAGCCGTCGTTATATACATAGTTGGAGCCCGCCGGGGAAGTGCCTCGTCTATACACTTCTTCCTGCTCTCTCCGTCTTCTATTTCTCTCTCTCTCTCTCTCTCTCTCTCTCTCTCTCTCTCTCTCTCTCTCTCTCTCTCTCTCTCTCTCTCTCTCTCGCAGGAGAAGTAGGAGGAGGACGGCGGAAGCGCGCTGCACTCGGGCGCGATATCTCGCCTGCAGTGAGACAGAAGAGCCTGCGGGCGCTAAAGTGCATCGGCTACGATGACGACGACGACGACGGCGGCCACGACAATAAGATCATCGTGATGGACATGATGACGCGGGTGTTGAGCAGCAACAGCAGCAGCAACGGTGGCGACGTGGGCGTTGTTGAAGCACGCGGAATTCACGCGGAGTAGTCGCGTGGTCCCCGCATATACTTAGTCGGCTGCAACTACCGGCGGCTAGTGCGGCTGCAGAGTTGCGTGCGCGCGCGCGAGAGTGCGTATATACATACATATACGCACGCGACGGCCGAGAGGGCTCGTATAAGAGAAAGAGGGAGAGAGAGAGAGAGGGAGAAATATGGAGCGGCAAAGTGTGTCAGGTACGAGAGAGCGAGAGAGCGCCAGCTTGTGTACACGAGCGAGCAAAGCGCGTTGTACATAGAGTGCGTGCGAGTGAGTCGTGAGTGCGAGCGAGTGTAGTGGCCGTGCACTTGTCAATCGTTTTGTGCCTGTGTCGTCGTCGTCGTCTTTGGCGCGCGCCATCGGCTCTCTCTCTCGCGCCCGCGCCTCTGCTCTGCACTCGGGGGAGCTTTCGCTTTTCATCATTCATGGAATGCTTTTGGCTGGCGCGGCTGCGACGCTGGATCGAGCAGGTCTGCAAGGCGCGACTCAGGAGGTACCTGGGCAAACGAGGTACGAGGCGCGAGAGAAGAACGATTAGAGTAAACGGTCAGTTCTGTTCAAGATTTTTTTTATATTATTTCTTTGAAAATGGGAAAACCGCGGGAAGGTGAGTGCGGGCTTACAAGTGTAGGTGGGGATTGATCTGTTTAATCGATTGCCGATCGAGTTTGGAGTTGGTTTACCTTTCTTTTTGTGAAAGTCCCAACAGACCGGCGGGCCAGTGCGAGCGGACCGCGAGGTTTAAAATTAAAATTTGAAATTTATACAAGTTCGTAGAAATTTTCATGTATACATGCCGTGCTTGGTCTTTGGGTTTCTCTTTATTTTCTTCTACTAATGCATGAATTCGTCACGCTTCGCTATAATTAACAAAAAATTTGATCAATCAAAATGTTTAGTATTTATATATGACTAAGGTGAGCGCTTTATTGTTTTAAAATCACTTCTTTATAATGCTTCATAAATGATTCAAATGTTTACGACTTTGCTAATGTTTCGAAGATAAATACTGATCTATTTAATATTTCGGCATTAATAGTGTCGTCAAAAGACTAGACTTATTCTATGCTTGGATTGGTTCTTTTTTTTCGTAAACATGTACTCAATGGAAATCATAGAAAAAATCTGAAATATTGTTCAAATATTGTTCATTCATAAAAATATTCACTTATTTAGTCGTTGTGAGAATATATTGTAATCTTAGATTACAATTAACACTTCGTACTGCTAGAAATATTTTAATGTAAGTTATTATCGTGGCTAAGGAATTAGAGTTTTAAAAAGTCCTTTACTTCTCTGCAAATTCATTTCCTAATGGAATATGTAAAATAACTTTGACATCACAAAGTAGCATAATTAACGTTATGTCATACCTATTAACTATTATTACTGCAACTCTAATTATAGTTTCTTGTCGCTTTCTCCGCAAGTTTTACATTACGCCGTGGAAAAGAAGCTTAATTTGATTATTAAACTTTGTTTAAACATCTAAGTATTTTTATTAGTATTGAGGATTGAGTACACATTTTTAATTTTTTTTTCTATAAACCGCAATACATGTAATTATTAAGAAAGCTTTATATTTTGATATTGTTTTACGAAAACTACATAAAGAAAATAATCAAAGGAATTTTTATATTAAAGACAATTATGTAAATCTTTGAAAAAAAATTGAATTATTGAACTATTGAATTTTATTACAAATTGCATCCCCGTTATAATTTCTGAAACCCATCGTTCAGTGAGCTATAAGTTCTAGCATTAAATATCCCGAACCTGGCCCCACTCCGCACTTTATTCACCAAAATACACACTTTTCAACTGAAAACTGCACTCTGATTTTCGCAGAATCAATTACACCTCGCGCGATTCATTACCGGCGTCTAATTTTATATCTCGCGCGGACTTTTCTCTCCGGCACTTCTTACACACGTACGCTACACATATGCATATATATGCAAGCGATAAATGTTTCCCGATCGAGTTCCAAAGCACACGTGCTGCAGTACTACTATACACGCGTTTGTTATCCGCGCGCATGCAGCGTCGTCGCCTACGCAGTAGTTTCCGTCATCGCTCAAATTTTACACAGGCGCGCGCGCGCGCGTAAACTAGCCTGCGCGTCGAATTAGTGCAGGCCTAGCTCGCGCAGCTCGCGCTAGCGTTTACACCGACACAAGCGCGCGTGCATGAGTTTCAATGTCGCGCGCCGCGGCGCTTGCTATAAATACAAAGAGAGATAGATATATGCGCTCGCGAGCGGATAACGAATGGGCTGCTGCCGCGGCGTGCGTATACTATTTGAGAAGGCCGACCTTGCGCGAAACTCTCGTGATGATGACAATGAGTGTGGAGAGCGAGCGAGCGGCTATGTGCACAGCGCGCGCGGTTTTAGAAGGAATTGCGGATCGTTTGTGCAACGTTTACGCGTCGATATGCGTTTTTTCGTTTGCAGCGCAAGTGTCGAGTAAATTGTCTAGGAAAAATTTCACTGAGGTATAGTAATTTAAGTATACATTGATAATAGAAAAAAAAATTATTGTGTATATTATAGGGAAAATTTGTATAAAAAGTTTAAACGTTATAGCTATACAAGGATTTAAATTTTTACTGTAGAACTTGATAATATTTTTCAATTCGTCGAGTATTTCTCAGATTACAAATTATTTCAATTTTGTTACCGGAGAATTTGTCTTCAGATTAATTTTAAAAATGTATTGTAAAAAATTGAGTAATTTGGAATTAATATGTATGACTATTGCATTATAAAGAATTGAAACGGATATTTATCTTACTGTGAAATAAGAATTTGGCTAAATTTTGTAAATCATTGCTAATTTAACATCTAATATATATATATAGGACAAAGTATTTATGATAAGATTTACTGCTGAAGTACATAATATATGAAATTTTCATCAATTCGTTTATTCAAATTACCCGAACTACGTAATATAATGCGTCTAAAAAAAGGTATTATGGAAAATGACACGTTCAATAACGCTGCTTAACTTATGACTGCAAAAAATCAATGTCTTTCTTCAATTCTCAGAAAACGTATGCACAAAACTCGGTGTTATGTTAAGAGATGTATTAAATTATGTCGGTGCTCAGAGAAGTACGATTTCCGTCAAATTTGGAGCTTTGATAAAATTGAAAATAAAGTGTTGTTAATTTTTTAGTTTTTACTCTCATAAAAATATCTCCCAAGATTATGAATCTTCTCATTGAAACTTGCTGATAACCATGAGCTAGTCAATACCACTCCACGTATAGATAATAAACTACGAATAACCTTATTCCTATAAAAACGATGTCAAGTTCATGCAACAAGATCACGGTTCTAAAGAGCTCAAAATAGTCAAGTCTCAATGACATTCAGTATACCCGCTTATACTATCTCATCACACTGCTATACCGTTTTATTCATTACCCGTAATACCACCTCACCAGCTACTCGTAATCATCCCTTTAACCAAAACTCATCAAACCAAGCTCTAATCTATACATAAAGCGCAGGCGTTTCAGTAGTAGCAGCCTCGCGGGCAGACACACGTGCGGCACGCGCAGCAGCCGGCGCTGCAGCGTCACGCGGCTGGCGAGGGAGACGAAGGCCGGCCGGCCGCGCCGGCAGCACTATGTCACTGGGTATTACGGCCATTGCCAGCGGACGTAACACAGACGCGCCGGTACGAACGAGATCGCGCGCCGCCTCGCTCTTCTCTTCTCCTCGCGCGCGCGCTTATCCTCCCCCACCTCCGTCTCGCGTGCTTGTTCGTCATCTTACTTCATGTTCTTGGGGATGATGGTGTATGTGAATGAAGGCTTGTGATGGCGTTTTCCCATCACTCTCTAAATTCGTATATGTGCGATTCTACAGATTTTGGGCAAAAAAAGGTACCCGAAAAAGAAAACAAATTTCTTTTTGGGGCACACCTACCACACGGCATTTTCTCGGTTCTTTAATAAAAATTGTAAACACATTTTATCCGTTGCCAAACTTTTTTGCCGACTAAATTCATCTCGAATATTTTATGCGATTTTTCTTGTGACACAGTTTCACCCGCACATCAATTTTTCTTATGGAAATTTCAATTACCGTGCCTTGTAAGTTTGACTCTGGAAAAGTCATTGAAGTGATCGACTCTCACAGTCTTATGTACACTTAACATTGTCAACTTGTTTATGGGAAAAGTCGGCGGGTCGCCACAGATCGGCCAGTGTCGGTACGAAGGTTGTCACTCAGAGCTGTTTCTTAGTACCGCCACTGGCTGATACGTTGCGATTTGGCCGCCCCTATAAACAAGTTGACAATGTCGAGTGTACATAAGTCTGAGAGAGTCGATCACTTCCCATTGAGAAAAAAATATGGTTACTGTTACAATATTGTATAGTGCCAAATCGTCACAACCAAATTTTTATAGTAAAAGATACTATAGTCGCATTTATACAATAATTATAGTTAGAACTATTAAAATATAGCATACAACTAATAAAATATAGTATGCTTTACTAAAAAAATGGAAACCGTAACTATATTTTGACTACTATACGATATAGTAGTAACGACTACGCACATTTTTCTCAGTGCAATGACTTTTCCAGAGTCAAACTTACGAGACAAGCCTTGTTTTGATACGGCGATTTAGCAACAAATTTAATTAAATAAACTAAAGACATAGACAAGATAGTATTTATGGTAATATTGTAATTGAAAAGAAAAAATATTTAAAATATTTTTATCAGAAATGAGATCTCATATGAGATCTCACATGAGATCTAATGTGTCTAAAATTCACAGTAGTATCTTATTGAGATCTCATATGACATCTCAGTTACAATGTCATAAGACATCTTATATCATATTTTCACGCGGGTCTGATTTTATATGTTGGTTTAGTTAGAGTTTTTTCTATTTCGTTGTTGAATAAGTGTTGTTGAAATGCGAATATAAATCATATAATTATATTTATATTGATATTTTAAGTAGTGCTGTTATTTAAAATTCTGATACTCCAACATATCGGAAATAGACTAAATTTTTTCACGGGAATGTACTTAAAGAATGGAAGACCTTGACTTTATAATAAATAAATTTGGAAAGACATCTCAATATGTTACTAGTTATTTAAATATTTGAATAAAAACATTTAAAATTATATACATTTTCTCAAAAGATTTATAGTTATCAATAAGAAATTCAATTAAATTTTTAGTTTTTTGAAATAAGAAGGTTTGTTTCTGACTACCCAAGATAGGAAGATTTAAACCATTCTTCGGATTGCTACGAAATTTTTCAATCGAAGTACAAAAAATAAACTTGAACCTTTTTCCAACAGTGCTTGTTAGAAAGTACCAGCCGTTATTGAGAAAATATGAAAAAGACGAAAAGCTCGTTATATTGGATGCAAAAGAGGAACCAGGTACCAAAGCCGGAGAGAATTACATGTCTATCGTACTTAGGACGACAGTGATAGGAACACGAGGAGATGGAACACGTTAGTATATTGAATGTCAAATTTTTACTGAGCCTTTAAAAAGATCTTTATATCTTGTCGACTCTTATATTATTGAAAAATTTGCGAAAAAAAAATTTGTAGTATAAGTAACAACATTTTCTATTGAACAATAGTCGAGCAGTTCTTATCCGTGAAAAACGAAGTGATCCCAACCCACAAACGGTAAAAGTTACTCAAAATCTTCACAATATCCATATCCCAAATACTTCCAATTTGGCATCCCTCGATTCTCGCACCCCGATCTCGATCTTCCCAAACGCCGAAGTTCAAACGGCGTGCCTGCGCTATAATACGACGCACAGAGCAATTAATCAAGGCGCGCGTGCAGCTTACAGGAAGTCCTTCATCAGAAAGACGATGCTGGAGGACTCGCAGTTCGCCAAGTTCTCGCGCAATGACGAGCTCTTCCGGATCGAGTGCTATGTGTACGAGACTCTGCTGCCTCTGCTCGGGCCCTTTGGTCCCGACTGCATACTCGCCCAGCAGCGCGAGATAATCATGGAGGATCTGAGCGCACGTGGCTTCACCATCTGCGAGAGGCGCAAGCTACTCGACCTCGAGCACTGCACCGCCGTTGTCGAGGTGAATTAGTTCATTGATGATTTCTACTACTGCGCTTGCGCGGATTAAATTGGAATCTTAAAATAACGTTTTCTTTTGAAAACTGCACTTTAAATACAATAACAAACTATGTAAAAAAGAAAGATATGTTCTTACAAAAGTAGATTTTGTAGTTTGAATAACAATGCACTACAAAAATTTCTATTATTAAAACTGAATTTTAATAAGAAAAGCTATATAAAAACGAAAATAAAAAGCTGCATACAAAGCATAACAAAAACTTTAGTCGGAAATCTTTAACATACATAAATTTTCTCAAACTTAACGTCACTATACCATCATATAGACGCTGGCATCTCTGCACGCAACCTCGCTGGGCCTGAAACTTCGCGATCCCGAGCGCTTTGGCGAGCTCATCTCGCCCCTCTGCGAGAACATCTTCCCCCCGGACCAGGACGTGTCGATCGGTTCGTACTTCGAGAACAGCGTCGAGTACGCCCTCCTCAGCCTTGAGTCCATGAGCCCGCGTACGGCTCGAGTGGAACGCGCCTGCGACTTCCTACGCGATTACCGCAATCGTGGAGTCCAGGGCACGATGAAGAACCTGCTCGAGCCCAAACGCGATGACAATGCCTACTGGGTGATCACACACGGCGACACCTGGAATAATAATATCATGTTCCTTCACAATGATGAGGGCAGAGTGTCGAGAGTCAAGTTTGTCGATTTTCAGGTGAGTAGCTATTGACTTTAAATTAGAACGTAATTATTAAATAGAAATGTTGTTCTTAGTCACAAAGTTAGATAAAAAATAGGCAATTTCGTCGGGTTAGAGCAAGAATTACCAGCTTAGGAAATTAAGCAAGAGGGTACCATCTCAGGAAAGCAGGTTAATTAAGTATAGGCGAATAACCCGAGTGAGTGCGTCCCGTAAGCCTCTATTTGTACACTCGTAGTGCTGTTTTTTTAAGTCAAATTGTCATGCGCCATCTAGCGGTTCAGTCGGGTATTAGAATCCTGAACTCTTACGTATAATTTTACTCATTATGTGTATTAAAACTACATACAATTTACAGTTATTTTCATATTATTATTAATTATTATAAATACAGATGATCATACTATTGCATAATAATCGATTCCCATCAGATCTATAACATATTAAAGGTAGCATATAATTAACCAATTATATATAACATTTTCCCGCGTAAAAATTTTAACTATTTCCAATGTATTGCTAGGACCATGGACGAAATATGGCTCATAGGTGAGCCATTGTATTGACCATGTATGGGAGA
>JAPYZP010007869.1:0-25387 GCA_030522985.1 Torymus sinensis
TCATTTATATAGTTTTTGTATGCAATTAATTTATAAATTCAATAAATAGCATTTGATAATAACTTAAACTATTTACATAACTATTTTAAACATAAATTTATCAATTCTCTTTGAGAAAGCATTCTGCTAAAGCAGTTAGCAGCGGTTTTTTTCTATTTTGATAATTTTTATACGAAAGGTAATTCTTTATTCTCTACTATATCGCGAGATTTATAGAAAAAGATCTTATGAATATTATATGGTATAAACTTGAGACTTTTCTTTATATAATTTCTTGTTTTTCAGGCAGAAGACCAACGTTTTCATGCACACAAATGTATTTTAGCAGCGGCAATAAACTACTTTGACGAATATTTTTCAAGTGAAAATTCATTTGGAAGTGAGAAAGAAATACTAATAAAGCACGTTACAGCTATGTAAGTTATATTTCAAAATTAATTTATAGAATAACTTTTATTTTCTCGTATTGCATTATCTGAAAAATAACCCTGTTAAAAAAAAAGTAAATTTAAGGCACTTATAAGGTTTAAATGTACATTAAATTTAACGATTTTGTGACAGAAAGCATTTGTTCTGAAGCATTTAAAGATTGATTTTGATTGGTCTATAAGGAATAGGCGTCAATATCTGGTACTTCCACTACATTTGAATTTTTTAAATTGAAGTTTTATTTTTAACTATTAAAACCAAATAATTAAATCAAAATATTATGAAAAGATTAATTATTGCTTTTGAAAAATTATCTGATTATCCGATCATTTAAACTAATTCAAACTGTTACTTGCCTTTGGAGCGTTCCCGCACTCCTTGATGAAATCATACCTATATAAAAAGCATGAAACCGAATAGTGTCGCACTGTACTTTAATCTACTATACTAATACTGTTTTACCGGCGGAATATCTAAAAATATTCTCTATTCTCCTATCTTAAGAAAGGGATGAGCTGAAAGTGAAGCCGAAATAAAATGTTTGTACTTGGCTAAGTCCGATCAAAATAAACTTGTGATTGGTTAAAACGAAACTGTGTATAAGACGTGTCGTAGTCTTATGTAGACAATGCTTCATCTACGTCATCTAGGAATAGACTAAAAATGCTCGGACTAAATGGACATCCCTGCCGTACTCCTCTTTCAGTTAGAAAACTTTCCGTTTCCCCCTCCCCTGTCAGTACTACATTTTTAGTTACCTTATATATACTCTTGATCATATTTAACATTCGACCCCGTACCCCTTTTTCCTCTAATTTATTAAACAAAAAATTCCTATCCACCGCATCAAAGGCCGAATATAATCAATGAACGCTACGTGAAGCTTCCCACCCTTTACTTTTAATCTATTACTAATAAGGCAATTCCACACGAAAATATGGTCCCTCGTTCCTCTTTCTCCCCTAAACCCCGCTTGACTCTTAATACCTCGTTTGCTTCTACCCATTCCCTTAACCGATTTGACATTATATTCGCTAGTAGTTTATACCCCGTGTTTAATAAAAATACCCCTCTATAATTCCGTACATCGCTATCATCCCCCGCCTTAAAAATAGGAGAAATGCACGCCAGTTCCCACCCCTTTATTAGATCCCCCTTGTCCCATAACTCATTTAATATTCCTACAAGCTCATTCCTCCACCCGTCTGGCAGATTTACTTAAAAACTAGTATATTATACTAGATTTAAAAAGGAATAATGTAGAATATTATGTAATATGGCAAGCGGTACTATTTTCCGATTTGATGAAAAATTCCCATGTTTTTTGTATATCAATATACAGGGTGTGTCATTTTAATCCATCCACGTAAATAGTGATATAGTCAATCCTCTGTAAAAACAAATGATACAAAAACAGGGGGCCACGCGATGGTACGAACAAACTTGACCTTGAACTCAATTTTCAAGGTCATTTGATGGTTAAGGTATTTTTTTAATTCGGACCAAAATACGGGTTTCCCAGGTCAAGATTGTTGGCACCATCGTGTGGCCCCGTGTCCCCTTCAACTTGTGTAGAGATCATTTTTCTTATGTATTCGATTTTACAGAGGTTATTTACGTGGATGGGTTAAATGATCTGATTTTTCAAATTTATTTTTTATATACATATTTTCAGAAGCGAATAGATTATATGTGTACTTCTATAATGATGAAAATACGAAAATTAAAATATGAAAAATAAAAATGAAAGAAATTAATAATAATTCATTACCCATATATGGGCCATGCCGCCCTGAATGTGGTAAACTATAAATTGCATGACCGCATCTGGGTAGAATTGGAAATATTTATCTATAAGTACTTTTCGTTATTAGAAAATTGCTACAAAATATTGACATATCTATTTCTATTCTATCTATTCTATTTTTAGAAACATGCAAGCATTCATTGATTTTGCTTACACTGGTCAAATAACTATAAGTACAGACAACGCCAAAAGTTTTATAAAAGATGCTAATTATTTGAAATTACATGACATACAAGCCAAATGTGAAGAGATTCTAGAGAATAATCTTAGCCTTCAGAATGTTTTTGAAAATTATTATTTAGCACTAGAATTAAGTTTTACGTCATTGAAAGAAAAAGCAAGAAAACTTATGTATGAACGTCTTGAAGATATTATGCGAAAGTCTGAGTATTTAAAGCTGGAATATAGTTCCTTAAAAAGTATTTTAACTTATAGTAGTGCAGATAATATTCCACAAAACATGAATTTTTCACATATAATTTATGAAGCAGTCCTTAAATGGATCATGAATAATGTTAGTGAAAGAAAAATATATTTACAAGATTTACTAGCATATGTGAATTTTTGCAATTTAAGTTTTGAGTACCTAATAAACTATTTTATTGGCGAAGAAGAAGTAAATATAATAGAAGAACAAAAGTAATTATGAAAAGAAATATTTAATTATGTTTAGTTATACATATAATTTATAAACCAATGATATCGATATTATATTTTAGAGATGTCATGAATGAAGTAATCATTTTATACTATAAATTTAAACGACAAAAATGTACAAAAAGAGAGAAAGCAATTATATCTTCTGACAATAAACAAGAGCACGTCCTAGTAATCAATAGACGAAACGCAAAAAAAATTGAAATTTATAACCCATCTAAAGGTAATTCAATAGTATTTTAAATATTTCTTTTATTAATAAGGTTACTTTTAAACATTTATTGACAAATGCGCACCTTTAAGATTAGTGTTTATGTTCAAGCATTGCTCGTAAATTTCTTTAAGTTATTCGGGGTAAAGTTTTCTGGTACAAAAAGTCAAAGTCGATGGCTTTTTAATTTCAAACTGAGAAGGAGATGATCAGGGGTATGGGTCCTGGATTTTGCTAAAACTCTAGGAGCTACTTCTTTATGACATATAATCAGACACGTGTCTCGGGGTTTTTGTGAATGGGCCTTTTTCCAAAACCTATACTCAAACTATTTTTTGTCTAAATTTAACGATTTTCTGTAAAAATATAGTCTCTTTCTTTAGTTATAGCTTTTTGAATATTTCGGCCATATAAATGGACCAAAAAGTTTACAAGAGAAGGCAGAAAAAGCTTCAATTTAAGCTGTGTATCATTAAATTAAAAATGTCGATTTTAAAAGGTTATAGGCTATGAAAAATAGAGTAAGAAAATCACTAAAAATTTCTCATTTTTTTCAAGCGGGTGGTATTTTAAGCTATCTTTTCACTTTATCTTTTATAGCCTATAACTTTTTTTAAAATCACAAGCTATTCACAAAGGCTCATTCACAAAAAGAAAGGGACCCGAAGAGCGTAAAGCGAAGCTTTACTTATACTATTCACTGATCAGAATTTTTCAATCGGTCTTACAGTCTTATAAATTAAATTAATTAATATTAATGGCAGTCAGATTGCCCTTGTTTATAATCACCATCACCCTCGCAGAATCCGAAATAAAAACTTAATTAAAACCTGGAAAAATGTTATTGTTAGCAAAGGACAATCTAACTGCCACCCACCACCAAAATTGCCCAACGTTGTTTACTCATACTATATAAAAAAAATATTGTTCGCCACGCGGGCGAAATTTTTACAACCTCATGATCGCTCAACACTCGGTGCGTAAAGTTCAACTTTACACCCTATAGTTACGAAAACTACTATTCAAACATATACAACGTATTAATTTTATTTATTTTGACTTTATCTAATATTAATATTTATTTCGAAGATAATTATAGAGGAAATGGTAAAAATTTATTTTTCTTTACAGAAAAATGGCATACAGTAACTTTATCTCAGGAGCCCGTTGATTGGTTTGTAGGTACGATGCACGAGGGTAAGTTGTATGTGATAGAAGGTAGTGTTACTGAGGATACAACACCTACTGTACAGATTTACGAACCGCAAAATAATACATGGAGAAAAGCATCGCCAATGAATTGTAAACGACGGTATTTATTAATTTTATTAATTTTTTAGATAAACTTAGGAAAAATATTAAATGTAAAAGGTTGTAAAGTAAATGTGAAAATATTGTAATAAATCTAGAAAATATGTTGATACATGAATTGAAATAGTATTTCACAATATTTCAGTATTTTAAAGCTTTTTAAAGTTAAAATAATTTGCATTTTAAAAATGTACAATCTTTGTTTATACTCAACGGTCGGTTGGATTCCGAGGTGATGTATACCATTCCGGTATCACATTTTTTAATTAATTAATTTATAATTAATTATTTACTAAATGTACTTTATAGAACCTCTGTTAACATATGCATCAAAAAGAGAGCAAAATCGACTTTACTCTCATGTTGCGTATAGAACTGTATTCTCGACTTAACTGGCCACTTTGTTGACTTGGAAAAGTGGGACTACACGAGACAACATTTTTAAATATGCCGCGGTCCTGGCGCTGCTGAAGGTGGCTGGTGACTATTACTTTATTCACTGTATGAGGGAATAAAGTATGAGAGTGAATCAAATGCTACTTTAGTTCCACTTTTCGAGGCAATAAAGTCACCATTATGGAGTATGAAGTCGAGAATAAACAAAATTTTTTATATTATTATCAATAAGTTTCCCGATTTTAAAAACGCCTCTGCTATTTGTACGACAGATTTATGTACACAAAGTATATACATATATAATGGAATATAATTTCTCTAGTCAGATATCAAAACAAAACACTTTACATCTGACGTACGTTTAGCAAGAGCCTTTTAAAAATCAAAATCTAAGTTTTAGTTTCATTTTTACTGTAATTATATTTTCTCTATAACTCTAGTTGTTTTTGAATCATACATTAAAAGGATAACACATTATAATCAAAAAGTCTTATTAATTACAAGTTTTTATTGGCAAATCAAAAGAAATAAAAAGAATATAAATTTGTTTAACCGTAAACTCAGAATAAAATATTTACTTATCGGTAGTATCTTCTAAAATTTTTGTACAAAAGTTACGTAAAAATAAATAAATTATTTCATTCGAAGCTTTTATATAATAGTAGAATGTTATGAAAGTACTTTTGATTTTGTATATGATTACAAGTATTTTTCGAATGATTTTTATTCGATTATTCGTGTATACCCACTCGTGGGTGCGTACGCGTTTGTGAAGATATGGTGTATTCTGTGTTTTGAGTTCTTTTTGTTGCCGATCTTGTTTTAAAATACAAAATACAGCCAATTTGCGCTTTTTTGTTGCAATTGTTGGGTGTTTATCGAGATGACAGGGTTATTATTTTATAATAATGTTAATTTTATTGAAAGAAGGTTGACTCTTTACATTGTTCTTTTTGAAAAATCAAAATATCTATAGTGCCATATGTTATTCGAAAGATTTTCATTTCTCTTTAACTTTTATTTGGATATAGAATTTAGGGAACAAGGGAACATATTTTTATAAAAATTTGCTGTATGATAAACGGCTGAAAACTACATTCTATATAAATAGTATCAAAGGGCGCGGCAGCGCCCTGCTTGGCGAGTTTCAGGAACGAAGTGACGGATGAGTAAGCGGGGCGACGATGCGCCCTTTATTCTTTGGAACTTTTTTTCATAGCACAATACGTGTACCTAAGTAGAACTTTTTTGAATGGCGTGCAGAGTGCTCTTAGGTCACACGTATCGTAAAGTATTATACAAACAGTTATCTTTTTTCCACAAGTTTCTGAGTAAGATTTTACGAATAAATTTTGTTATCAAAATTGCAATGTCAAAATGTTGTCATATTGAAAATTAATATATGAACGAAGTAAAAGTTAATTTTCGGAAAGTTGAGTGGTTATCGTTACATTAGCATCGTTTTTTCATTACGAGAAAGTTATTATAAAATATAATTATATCAATAAGTTTTCATAACTTGCTAATTGCTATTTTAGATTTCCTGGAGTAACTGGAACAAAAGATCATTTATATGTATGTGGTGGAACATACGAACATGCTTTAAATACCGTCGAAAAATATAATCCTGAAATTGACCAATGGAAAATGGTACATTCTATGAATGAATGTCGTAGCAATTTGGTTGTTGTTTCTTTCGAAGACTTCCTTTACGGTATTGGTGGTTGGAATGGATCGACAGTTGTTAATACGGTGGGTAAATAGTATCTGCAATACACGTTTTGCAAATTTCTTTCAATTAATTAATAATAAAAAATGTATACATTATTTTATTTTTTGTAACTTAGGCAGGATTTTCCTGTTTTTTAAATCTAAAAAAAATAAAGTAACCGTATTTAGCCCAGCGGGCACAAAAGTCGCAGAGCGGCCGTAATAATTCCGGAGCGGGCGTAAAAGTTCCGTAACGGGCCCAAATTACAATAGGTCTTTGGTTGCTGTATCGAGAATCCATTAATTTAGTCTCCCTTTACAGGTACAAAAACACGAAAATCCAAACCTGCATCACAAAGAATATCGTGTGCACTAAGGCCTAAGTGGGCTTTTTGCCCTCGTGTGGTTGCAATACTCGTCTTCGGCTCGTGCTTACTCGCCTGTGACTCGGACTGCAAACTGCACACTTGGTCTAAAAAGGCCCACTTTAAGCCCTTGGTACACAATATACTACTTAATTTATCCGTGTCAACCATACGCTTTTTAGATGGTATTACAATCTTTTCTTGACACATTTGCGGCACTATCTCAAACTAACAAATTTAATTTTTCGTTTTGTGAACCTTTACACACTATTAATAATACCGGTTTGGTTTAATATCTAGCTATTTTTAAATGATTTAAAAATACCTGAGAGTAGTTATTAATTTACAACGTTAACATTTAAATACAATTCACGGATACAAATTTTGCAGTAAAAATTACAGTATTTGATTATAAATGAGAGATAGGCTTATATTCTCATAAACATTACCATAATTTATAATAAATATTACGATTACCAAAATTTTGCCTCTGTTTCGTGTATTTAATTCGACGAATTTAAGATGGCTCCGGCGAATTAGCGAAATCCATAAGTATAAGAAAAAAGAAAGAACCTCCTGAAAGTGCGAAGTTTTAATTTCTATTTTTTTAAATAGGGTTGTCGGGGAATTTAGTTGTGGACTAATAATCTGTCAAAAAATTAAATTAAAAAATTAATGTTGCGATAATTCCCTGTTACGAAATTTATACTGACTTATATATTGAGGAGAAGGTCTCTAACTCAAAAATATAAGATCAGTATTCAATGGGCATTCATGTAGAAACCAACTAGTTTTGCTCACTATTGATATAAGATTCTACCGGCAGCTTGATATGTTTATGATATGTTGCTTACATTAATATCTATAATTTTGTGATAATTATATTTTGTGATATTATATAAAGAGTTTATATGGTAGATCTATTTTTACGGTATCAGAAAGCAAACAACAATTATAATGGAAGCATTTTTGTTTACTACTTGCGCTAATTTTTAATATAATAAATAATAAGACTTCCAATTTATTTGTTTATAGATAGAGCGATATAATTTGCAAACTGATTCATGGGACGACGTCGAGTCAAACATGTTACAAAACCGGTGTCTTTTTGGAGCGGCAATATTAAATCGTAAAATTTATGTTTGTGGAGGACGGAGCAGTGAATCTCCTCGAGATACACTAAATTCAGCTGAATTTTATGATCTGGAATCAAAAAAGTAGTTATCAATGCACTAAAATTACGAAGGATTTTTTAATCAAAAAATTACAATCTATATAATTTTAAATTTTGCAGGTGGCAAAGCATTACACCTTTGAATACAGCAAGAAGTGGTCACCTCGTAGTCTGTATCATGGAAAAGCTTTGGGCTATTGGGGGATGTAATGCTCAAGGACTATCTCTAAACTCAGTTGAAATTTACGATCCGAAAATTAATCTGTGGTCGTATGCTACATTAATGCCAACACTAAATGGTCCTGTCACTGGAGGCATATTATTTTGTAACGTTTTGGAAGAAAATTTAGCAGTAGAAAAAGAGCCTTGTTCAATTAACCAAAAAGGTAATAGTAATGAAAAAGAAAATGAAAATGAAAATAAAAAGCCGAAAAACGACACAAATAAACGTAAAAATAAAGGGAACAATCAGAAAAATGGACAAAATCGTCAAGCCAAGAAAAAAACTGTGTTTAATAAAGAAGAAATAAGTGAACAGAATAAAGAGGAGGCGAAAATGTATAAGAAAAAAAAAGAAATTCGTGAGCAGAAGGACGAAGGCACTGAAGAGAATGAGCAAAAAATTGATCATGATAAACAAGATGGTAATCGTGATTGCCTAAAAGAAGGAGAGACCGAAAAAAATGATAAACAACAAAATAATTCTGCAGTCGAATATCAGGATGATGAAATAATTAAGTCTGAAAATAAAAAAAGCAAACGTAGCGAACATCAAAGTGGAAATGACGAACAAACGTGTGAAACTAAACGTGATCAAAGTCCGCAAAAGAGTTCTAGCAAAAAACCACTTTCTTCAGCTTTAAATGACTTTAGTAATGCTGTGAATAAGATAGGCAGGTAATCTCGTCATATATTATACTTCGTATCATAATAAAGTTATTATGACTTTCATTTAGGATGTGTACATAAGCGCGTGCTCACATATACAAAAATGCATCTAAATGTAAATTGTATTAAAGATAGTACAAAAAACATATCACTCACTCTTATTTTTAAAATAGTTACATACAAAATTATTTAATACAGATTAAAAATGAAGATGCTGACTATATTTTGTAACAGACAATTTTTTCCTATGCTCTTGTTAATGTTATTTATTTGAATCAGATTCAAAGTTCGTTAATGTGTCCTAATGTTATTGTACAGAAGACATGTATATTAAGAAAAATACCACGTTTTTGCAGAGTAATTATAAAATATGATTTTGAAAAAATAAACTTTCATACAATACATAAAATATTATTTAGATTATTTTCCTCTTTTCCTTTTAAAATATTGTAATCTGTAATACCTGATTGGCTAATGTTCCATGGCTTGAAGAGATAGATACGTTATTGGTTAAAAGTCGGCAGAATTTTGAAATATTGAAACTTAGAATTTAGAAACAAGAGTGAGTTAATAAGTCATTCAGGCATATGTTTTGTTGAAAACCGCTATCAATTCGTTGGCACATTGCTTCCTCAAACTCATTTATTGATTCCTTTTGTTAAATTTAAATGACAAAAATAAATTTTTCAGAAGCACATTTTTTTAATCAATTTCCATTTCAGAAGTCACCAATTCACTTCAGAAGTCATCCAGCTACATTTTACATAATTTTAAATTATTTAGATATGCGAAATTCTTTTCATAAATTCATTTTCGAAATGCGAATACATTTCACGAATTTCATGAAATGTGAAAAAAAAATTGTTGAGAAAAAGAAATTTTTTGGACAACGAACTCGATTGTTAGATATAACAAATTTTTAGGTAACGAACTCAATTCTTATATATAAAAAATCTACTTCTCTGATAAATTTCAAAACCACTCGTTGCCTTTTACGCCAGTTATCGAAGACTAAAGAAAATTTACTTTTTTGCTATAATAATTTTTTTCTCAAAAACCAATAAATATAATCTTTTCAAATTTTACCTAAATAGTCTACTAAAAAGTGTAATAAGGGGTGGAAAATTGAAGTCGTTAATTAAAATATATTTTCGAAATAAAGTAACGAAATATAAACCATGTTTTCATCAATAACATAGACAGACTAAAGATAATTTAAATGAAAAAAAAAAGAAAATGTAGGTAATTTAAAGACCTTTCAATAAAAATTTATGATGTGAAGTAATAATAGCTGGTTTTATTGGTTATAAAAAAAGAAGATCGATAAAATCCAAAAATCGGTGATGTTCTTTTTATTCTCATTCAAAACAAAGAGAATAAGCTTTTTCCGGTGAAAATCGATCGAATAGTTAACAAGTTATCGCCAGCACACACACACACACACACACACACACACACACACACACACACACACACACACACACACACACACACACACACACACACACCAACACACACACACCACACACACACACACACACACACACACACACACACAAACTCTTTGAGGAAGCAAACTCATAATAAATAATATTCCAGTTGCTTAAGGTTTTTAATCTCAAAATTTAATATCGATCCTTAATTAAATTAATTCAATAGTAAATAAGTGATATTAATTAAATAATATTACTAAAATTAATGTAAATTACTAATATAATGTAAATCAAAATATAAGAAGTTGATTTTTCTAATAGCTAAACAAAGGGTTATAATTGTAAATTTAAAATATCTGATAAGAAGCAATAAAACGCGCGTAATTCTTGCTGGTGTTATTAAAATATTATTAATTTATAATATTTACTTATCACAATTTTATGTTCTATAGGTATAAACGTTGCGTCTTTAGTATTTTCCTCTCATCTACAGTTAAGATAATATGTTTAATAATGCTTTAGCAGAGTTTTTAATGTTAGTCGAATGTTGATTCCTTTTTCTGTGCAAAATATATCAATATCTATTATACTGAGTATTCATTCCATATTACTAGCGTTAAGAAGTCAAAACGTAATAAATATCTTTTGATGCTCTCACTCAGAACATATAATAAAATAGCCATAGCCTCGTTCTCCCTCACTCTTCTTTCAAGCCGTACAAGAACTGGGGTTTTCACAACAAAAGATACACGTCTACGACTACGGCAGATAAAGCAGTTTATCCTAGTGTCATTGTGTCGAGAAAGCAAAACACGAACTTACGCTTCTTGCGGTTTTCTCACTTATGGCTGCAACAAGTTGCGTTTATCAGTGAGAAAAGCCCTGGCAACATATATGGCTGAAAGATAAAGGCGTGCGTTTGTGAGCAAGGGTGCAAAATATCGCGCGTGGTACAAGCACGGACTGCGGCACTAAACGCGGTATTATAGTACCGTTAAAGCATTCATAATGTTGAAATATTTGCAGAAAATTATTAGAATATTTGCTAACATAACATGCCAAAAAATAAAATCACTTTATTTACGGCATTTATTTAATTGCTATTCATAGTGAAAGTAATATGATCAAACATACAATAAGACGTGAGAATAAGGTATATTCATACAAAATGTCATAGAATATTTTTGTCTGGCTGGTTATAAGGGTGAATAATTATTGTTATAAATATTATTATAACAGGCAACTTCTTAAGGCTTCGTGCAATGTACGCCCTGCTCATAAGTTTCTATAGTATAAGAGTGAGAGGGGGGGGGGGACTTCAAAGATTAGCGGCGAGCGAGACAGCTCAGCCACCTACAGGCAGATTCGTCATCCGGCTGCCTCTCACCACCAGCTGCCAGGTTAGTCGCCCACTGCGGGAACTGCGCACCGCCAGCGACCGCACCAGCAACTGCCTATACTCGCCGCTCCGAGTTGTCCAGCGCCTAGTAGGTGGCTGATTCGCACGGTCATCATCATCTGGTGGGCGCCTCATTAGGACGAGAAGCAGCAGCAATTAAGCAGCGAGACCCGCGGAAATGGTGTACCAGCTCCAGAAGCGTCTCTCTCGGATGAGACGAGTAGCCCTATAATCGGCTAAGGTAGCCCACGCGTCTGCTATAGCGAGAAATAGGACTATATGAGCTGTCTGAAGCATTGCCGAGATTGGCCATATGTACTATGTATGTCTACAATTCTCACAAAAAAGACGCGAAAATGGTGTTGAAAAAAAAAATTTTTGGGGCACACCTACATGAGTTTCAAAACATGGGGAAAATGGTGAACACGCATTATCCGTTGCCAAACTTTTTTGCCGACTAAATTCATCTTGAATATTTTATGCGATTTCTTCCCTCTTCTTAATAGCTCAGCCATTTAGCCCAGAACCGATCGCCTTAAAGTTTCAAAAAAGAAATAAAAACTAGAAAGAAAAAGCTTTAATTTGCTTTTTTGAATGATACAAAATGTTGGTTCCTTCAAAAGTTATAGCAGTTTAAAGTTGAGTATAAATACAATTTAAAAATCATTTTCAGGAAATTTTTTTATGAAGAATCAATATTTGTCGTCATATTGTCGTCGTAATAAAACAATAATAGCTCAAGGAATTTATAAAAATTATGAATAAAAAGAATTGGCTTTAAAAAAAATATTGGAAATCAATAAATTTTTTTAAATCACTTCTTATCTACATTTTCTACTCCTTTCTTTGAGAAAGCATTCCGGTAATTCAGTTAGTAGCGTTTTTTTTAAGGAGTAGAGGCGAGATTATAATGTTTGCTACGCATCCTACAGAAAGTACCTAATGATAGCAGCTCTGTCGAGAAAAAGGGAGTGGAACCAAGGCTTCGGAGAGGTGAGACGGTAAGTGAAGAAATTCTAGGCATGTTGGTGCGGTAGTGGTTGAGGTAGTTCTTGAATTCAGAGCGGTAGATAATAGAGAGGCTTAGAGGTTAAAATTGGAGAATGGAAGGAGGAAGTAAAGAATGATGCAGTTACCAGAGGTCTTCTTGGTGAAGAGGTCGGCTCTCTTCCCCAGGGATGCCGAGGTGACTAGGAATCCAGTTGAGGCGAATGGAGTGGTTGAGAGAGGATAGGCACTTTAAAGTTATTTTAATTTTGAAAATGTTTGAGGACGAAGAGGAAATGAAGTCGTTGTGGCTAAAAAGAGCTTGAAGCGAGCTAGTGAAGATGGAGAAGTTCGGAAGGTCGTGCCCTTCGATCTATTCTAGAGAAAGCTGAATCTCAAGTCCTTCTGCGGAGGCGATGGAGGCGTGTAGGAAGAGATTCTGAAACGAAGGTCGAAATCGCGAGAGAGAACTTAAAGCTGAAACCGGACTTCAGCATAGAATAGATAAACTAATGGACTTATTAAATAAAGCATTCTTCCATTTGCTAGGCGATATGCTAAGTAAGATACAGATGGTCGCTTACAAAATACCGTCCACTGCTAACGCGTCGGTTAACGTAAAACAATATCGGTACCGACCTCAATTGCGAGAAGTAATCCGGAAGAAGATTCAGGAACTAATTGATAATGATATAATAGCAGAATCCGAGTCACCATATAAATCTTGCCAAGAATCTAGATTCATAGGGAAACAAGCGATAGCGCCTGGTTATAGATTTCCGGACCCTAAATGAAAAGACGATCGTCTCCGCCTTCCCACTCCCGAATACTTATCACCGAGATCCTTGACCAATTTGGGTCTCCGGTAGCGATCAAAACCGACCAAGGTAGCAACTTTCAAAGCAGCTTAATGCAAAAGGTAGCAAAAATATTTAAAATAAAGCAATTGCGTTCTACTTCCGTCGATCCTCAGACCATGGGATCCTTAGAGCGCAGCCATCATTCGCTGATCGAATATCTTAAAATGTATACTGATAAAACCGAAATTATTTCCAAACACACAACCCCCGGCGACAATGTCGAAAAAGTCCAGCGCCTATGTCTGAAATGAGGGCTATACAGAGGGAATTGGACGATTTGGAGGCGGAAATCTTCAGCGATAATCCGATGAGCCCAGATGATTCGGGGTCTTCAGATTCGAGAACTTCGGTTGGTGAAAGATCAGGTATGAGAAGTTTTCTTGTTGAGTTTAGACAAGAGCTGAAACAACTGAAAGGAAAATCTTACATAGCCCAAACATGAGTTGGGATATTTTCTTATTGAATTTTAAACCTGACTGGCTTTCTCTACTCCCGGAATGTTCTAAAGCGCTATCTTTTCTCATTATAGATGTAGAAAACTCACTGCCGGTTCGGACACATAAGAAAAAAGCCCGTATAGAAAACCCATCACCACCCGAAGACAAAGACGTGCAGGAGGAACACGAGATAGGGGAAGGTGGGGCACGATTAACTTGGCGGGGTAGTTGGACACCCAATGTTTCAAATCTAGGATAAATACAAAAATTATAAAACCTAATGGAAATATCATATAAATATATTCTGTTTTTCCCTCTTTAACAATGCAATACAAAAAGCCTTAATTTCAATAGTTACATTGGGTTTAAATATTGGAGCAAAAATCTGTACTAAATTTGATTTTTCAAAGCTTAAGTAGAAAAAGAAAATATCAAAAATTAAAAATGAACTGCAGGGCATTTGATAGCTTATTAAATAAACTTCAAATCTATATTTATACTTTTCTTTTTTTAAATTCATATAAAATTAATGAAATCGAAATAGAGAAGTGATATGTATGGGGGACGCGTGACACCCTAGGCGGGGCATGCTAGGTCACACGCGACTGCGGCGACTAACGCAAACCAAATAAACTAACCCTTTTATTGTACAATAGCCGAGCAGCGATGGGCAGCATTATTTCAATCTGCACCACGCGGCTAACTTCACAGCGCACCGAACGATAACCGCACCGCGCAGCCAACTTGAGAGCGTGGAATACTGTGTTATGAACTGCGTTTGCGCGAATGTCTAGCGCAACATTTAGGTCGATTCTACAATAAGAATTCCGACTTAAAAGATTAATTTTAAAATAAACAATAAAATAATTCCTGTAGATATTTAAATTCATTTAATCAATTAAATAAATAATTCTAATAAATAAATAACTAATTCCCGATAAACCGAATAGAAATAAGTGATTTTAATGATAAATATTAATTAAATAAATAATAAGCTTATAAATGATTTTGGTGATAAATGCTAATTCCGTGCGTCGTTAAATAAATAGTAACTACTTGATTGACAACTAATAATTGATAACAAAATAAACATAATAATAATAATTAATTAGATAAAGCTCGCTCAGGGTGAAAAGCTCTTCAGGGAATTGTTTACCTCTCGACAATTCCAGGAATTCGTTAGCTATAATGGTCACTCAAGGACGAAGAGGTCGGAATAGTCAGAATCAACAATTCCAGGAATCCATTAACTGTAACGGTCACTCAAGGACAAAGAGGTCGGGGTAGTCAGAATCAACAATTCCAGGAATCCATTAGCTATAACAGCCTACAAGGACGAAAGGTTACAGAGGAATAATAAACAATTCCGAGAAGTCACGGGGGACAACTCAGGAAGTAAACACCACCCCCTCCCACCAATCCAGCAGCTAGGGGCCTATATAAGAGAGGGAGTGCCGGCCCGAGCAGTTCAGTTCAGATGCACTAGTGCACGCGCCCTGACCACGTCGTACCGTGTCAGTCGCCAAGGTCATAGTTATTTCCCGCCGTTATATTGTATAGAGTCACGATCGAATGTTCCTTGTTTGTTATTAAAAATAACAAGTTCCTAATAATTTAATGAACTCCAAATTGAATTTATTTCTTGAGTTCGAGTTTTATTTCAAACCTCCCGCAACTCTGTGCGCTTTAGCGCTTAATTGAGCAACGGATTCCACGTTCCAGTTGGTCAACTCGACGACCATTGTAGAAACGCCTTTCTACTCTGAGACCCCGACTCGGGTCATAAGTCATAACAATATATTTGATCTTACACCGCTGAAGTTGGCAACAGCGAATTTCTATAAAATTTTCGTCGCGTCGTATGCGGTTGAACGTAGTCGAACGCGATTCTACATGCTTATGTGGGAAGGGCCTGAGAAACAAAGACCTCTGTTTCTATTATAACCATAGACTTATACAGATAGGCTGAGCACCCAATGAGTGACGTGAAGCCCTTCATTAGAAAGAGTGAGCAATAGTATGAATAAATAAATGTTGGAATGTTTTGGAGCTGTTATATCTGTAAACTTTCTGTAAAATTTGAAGTTATGTATATCAAAACAAACTTTGTGCTTTGTTATAACCGTATGTAATAATTTGTGGTTACATACTTAGGGTGCGCTCCCATGCGTTACAGAAAAACTTACGGAATGGTCAAATCGTAATGGCGGTGATACGAAATTTAAAATGTGTTGACACATCATTAAATAATACGTAAGTAAATGTGGTTCTGATTAGTTATATTATCATATTAATAAATAAAAACAATAATTTTATTTATTTATTTTTGCTAATAATCTTATTAACAATGTAATAATTAATTCCATAAAAGTTACACGCAATTAATTAATAACATTACATATTTACAATTTGTTAATATTGACTTTGTGCACAATCTAATAGATATTTATCTTCTTTTTCTTATTAAAAACATTGTTGATCAACAATAAAGAAAGTATATTTAACAGTATGTACATGGTAAGAATTCACAATGAGCGGGCCCATTCTGTACGAAAATTACAAGATGCTATTCCCGTGCAGTACTTTTATTTCACCGTACAGGCAGTTTAACCTCACTTCGATACAGTGCAATTAAAATTTATTGAATAAAACACCTTATTTGTAGATTTAAAGTATATTCTTCAATACTTGTAAAATAAATGTACAAATAAACGTACAAAATAAGGTGTTTTATTCAATAAATTTTAATTGCATTCTATCGAATTGAGGTTAAATAGCCGCTGCGGTGAAAAAAAAGTACTTCATGGGAATAGCGTCTTGTAATTTTCGTACGAAATGAGCCCGCTCATTATGCATTCTTACCATGTACATACTGTTAAACAACATTCTCTATTGTTGATGAACAATGTTTTTAATGAGAAAAAGAAGAAAAATATCAATTAGATTGTGCACAAAGTGTATTAAAAAAATGTAAATATGTAATGTTATTAATTAATTGCGCTTAACTTTTATGGAATTTTATGACACGGCGAGGCAGAAGTACTACTACTGCGTACGCTTGCTTTAGTAATAAATAATATTGTTCGTTACACGTTATAAAAACGATTATTACACGATTGTGATTATCACCCTCGCTTCGCTCGGGCGACAAACTCACAATCGCGTAAGAATCGTTTTTATAGCACTAATATCGAAAACTACTATAATTATTTCATTGTTATTAAGACTATTATTGTTTTTATTTATTAATATGATAATATAAATAATCAAAACCACATTTACTACGTATTATTTAATGATGTAGTTGACGCATTTTAAATTTCGTATCACCGTCATTACGATTTGACGATTCCGTAAGTTTGTCCGTAATGCATGGGAGCGCACCCTTAGATGATCGAAATTTTTTACTCGCATACGCATGTAGTATATCTATATACACAATATATATATATAGATATACCACATGGGCTACAAAACGAACGACGGCGTAACAAATCCTCTAAATCGAACGCAGCCTGTGTTCTGTCTGTTCTGTGCGTTCCGACCTACCTACCCGTTCTGCCTGTGTCGCCACGGAACAAAAGTAAAGTCGCCGGTCTACTTTATTTGTAGTTCGCCGGTCTACTTTATTTGTAGTTCATGGTGCTCCGTTTTCAAAATGTTTTTGTTCAGTGTACAGTTTACGCCTGCTAACAACAGACACTTATCTAGAGCAGGTTTAACGAGGACATACTTAGTGTGGTGCAGATACCCCTCGGCCTTCATGAGTTCATCAAATGGTTATATTACAAATTAAATACTGTTTTTACTAAATACATTAAATTTAAAGCTAATATTCTATAATAAGCTTTAAATTTAATGTACTTAGTAAAAACAGTATTTAATTTGTAATATAACTATTTGATGAACTCATGAAGACCTGGTGGTATCTGCACCAGGCTAAGTATGTCCTCGTTAAAACCTTCTCTAGATTTTGTTTTTCTTCCTTGTAGAGGTACAAGCTCAAGGCTACGTCCTCAACCTCCTCAAGATAAGTGTCTGTTGTTGGCGGATGTACACGAAGCACAAACATTTTGAAAACAGCACCATGAACTACAAATAAAGTAGACCGACGACTTATTGTTCCGTTGCGACACAGGCAGAACGGGTAGGTAGGTCGGAACGCACAGTACAGACAGAACACACATATGTAGAAAGGGCCCTGTAGGCAGTCAGAGCCACGGTGGCTCAGCGCCCAGCGGTAGCGCGTCGGACTCAACCTAAAGGTCTCGGGTTCGATGCCTGCTCTTGTGAAAAAGCCGGCACCATTGAAACACGAATTTTTCATGTGCTTACTTTCACCGTGGTCTCGGTGGTTCGGAACCCACTTGAAACTGTAGGTCCAGCGTCCAGTAGTTGGGGCGGTAGCGTCCTCCAACTATCTATAGGCTTCGCTAACAAACAAATTAAGTCCTGGGCAAAACACATCTGAATGGTGGCAACTCGGAGTTCCCTAACTAAACCCACAGCCATAAAAACCAATAGAATAGAATAGTAGGCAGTCACTACGGGCGGTACGGCACATAATGTAGATGGGAAATTGTTGAAAAATAAAAGAAGATAGATATAATTGAATATAGTAATATAGTATTTATAACTTAGTTATATAATATGAAGTGGGTGGGGACATAGCCTGGAGCTTATACCTCTACATTCTACATGGAAGAAAAAAAAAGAAGTATTGGCCGCACATCACGCATGTAATGTAAACATTTTACACACTTTACCAAAAATACAGCGCCTTATTACCCCTAACCCCTATACTCGCCAAGTCGCCAGTCCCCACACTCACCGCTGTCTACAGTATTATAATGGCCTAATGTTCAGTATTTAAAAATCATGAAACATATGTATGTACATACCAAAATACAGCGCCTACCCCTACTCGGCATTCGATGGCTCAGTGCTGCCTACAGTACTATACTTATTTTCAGTATAGTTAAAAATCATGAATAGGTATCATGTCAGTAAGAGTTACCACTATAGGTATATGGACGCTGATGTTATGGTCTATAGTGGCGTCCGAGTCTATATTAGTGTAGACACTTTACGACTTGTAGATTAAAACTTATTATATATTAATATATATTTAAATTTAAATACAGACCAGTAGCCACAATACAGAACTGAAGATGTCACGCTCTTCGGCCAAGTAATTAAGCAGTGAAAAGCAGAAAAGTAAGCGTCAGTCACTCGCTGATGGTGGTTCAACACGTCGGACAGTACGCATCCATTAGTGCGATCGCACTTGAAATGCCTCACCTCACTGACTCCCTGCCGCCACAGGACATCATGGTAGAGGTTAGGAAGTTCATCTCAGGCACCGCAAGATCTTCGCAGAATTCAAACACGCTAGAACTGACAAGGACTGCACTAAGCCTTTTAAAAAATGTGCCTGCTACAAGGGAAGCTGTACTCGAGTACTTCTGTTCTGTCTTCTTTGTCGCCGTTACTAAACACATGCGACAACTTGAGGTTCTTTCTCTAATTTTACTACTGTAATTCGAAGTGTTGAGGAAACGAACTACCATCCTGAATTTTCTAATTAATGATTTACATTTGTTAAAATTGTTTTTTTCTTTTCTAGATAAGACAAAATATACTCATCAGTGAAGAGAATACAATTGCTGAAATACACACAGTCTTAAGTAGTTTTATTAACGGGAATCCAGAGGCATGGGCTCCCATCATTTCAGCATGGTCTCTTGACCTTCTTGGTCAGTTAAACATAATAAAACTTAATTTCCTCTTGAAAATTTAAAAATGTAACAAAAGCATTCTTTTTTCTAGGAAAATTGTCATCTGAATATTCTAAATGTGTTAATTTATCAGGAAATTTAGGTATTAATGATTCTCTCCAACAGTGGATGTCCTGTCGATCTACTAGAACATTGATAGATATTACGGCTCAATGTTTACAGTGTCTAATGCATGCTGATACAGAATCATGCATAAAAGCCCTATTAGACACTAGTGTCCTGCACAGTCCACATTTTGATTGGGTTGTTGCTCATGTAGGTAGTTGTTTTCCAAATATAGTCATCACAAGAGTACTTTCATGTGGCTTGAAAGATTTTCATGCAGCTGGATGTAATGAACGTAAAGATAAAAAAATTGATCCAAAGTTGAATTCTGTTGTTGGAATTCTGAGTCATTTAGCAGGTAGTCATTTATATGATATTAGAACTGCTTTATTGGATTTGTTCATGGTAATATAATCTTTAGAATCTACATTATATTTAAGTCAAGTATATGTTTACCACATATTTAATTTCACAGTGGAGTTTAGATGAAAATATTAATATTAATGAGGGTATAAAATTGCAAAGATTGGCAACTGTTCCATTTTTGTTAAATTTAGCATCTCTTTCACCAATGTTACTAAAAGCTCTTACAAGTGATATCTCTCAAATATGTAAGTGTTATGAAATCAATTAAAAATATATATTTTATAAATAATAATATTGAAGATTAAACTCTTGCAGTAAGACCAGATGTAATACCAAGGCTAGCTTTATTTTCTGAAGATTGGGTCAAATATTTTAACAATGACCATACAAGTTTGATAAATATTGTAGTTCATTTGGCATTGGGTTGTGATCAAGGTGCACTTCAAATAATTAATATTCTATTAGATACAAGCCTCAATCCTAGTAATGTAGGATACCACAGTGTAAATGCAGCACAAAACGTAAAAAATATTTGTCGTGAAATACTGGAATTGATTCTTGAGGAAATAGAATTGACAGTCAGAACAGATAATTCAAAATTGAATAATATACCCCTATTAACATCTATCAAATTAGATTTGCATAGTGTTATACCTCTTCTTTTGAATTCCCTACCATTAAAAGTAAAAACTGCAGTAAGATTATTATCTCTCCTTGGAAATCGAAGTCCCAATATTTTAATATCAGCAGCTACATATGTTTTACAAAATGCTCAAACAAACTTCCATTTAGCTGTATTAGTGCATTTTATCACTGATAACATTAATAATTTTTGTAAAATGTATAAAAGGGAAAATGCAATATCTGATTATAGTTTGTTTACTCAAGTCGTAGAACAAGCTGTAAGAGAAGTTCAATACTCAAGTATTTCAAATGATCAAATTACTCAACAACTTTTTAGAAACTTAACTGTCATTTTGAAGTAAGATATTTATAACTATTTTATTCTTTTCTACAATTATTAATAATTTCATTACTTACTAATTTTACATTTGCAGATGGGAAAATTCAGGCAAAGTTCCAAGCTTAAAATCAAATTTTGTTACACAAGCTATCAAGGTTAATTTACTGCAAATGGCAGTATACCTTACAAAAACGAATAATTTTGATTTAGCGACTGATATTGCTGAAATGCTTAATTGTCTACCAGGCAATAACATATTTCCAGCAAATGTTGAACTTACGTTAAAATTGACTAGAGCTGTAATTCGTTATTTTTATATTTGTATAGCAGAGAATGGTAAAATATATAAATCAATATGAGATTATAATAATAAAATATATTCTCTATTATGGAGGTTATAAAATTTATTTAATAATTCATAATTTTAGACATTTTGAAAAAACATAGAGGAATTAAAACTGTATGTCATTTTCTTAGAGGTCTTACAACATATTCTCAATATACTAGAGTATTAGCTCTAAGAGAAATTTTAGAGATTACAATATTTGGAGATCCAGCTAAGTATTTTGGGGCTAAAAAAAAATTTAAATGTGATAATATAGAAACAGTACTCTTGCAACAAAATCATAAACAGGTAAAAATGAAAACATCAAATATTAAAATCCTTTTAAATTATTGCATTATTACACTATTTGTTTACTAGGGTACTGGAGCCATTCTTGCACAAAGACATTCATCTGTCTTTCACGCAGGAATAATAGGTCAAGGTCCGAGAAAATGCCCACCTGATAATAACAGTGATAAAGAAATTGTAACATTAAACAATACACTATTAATGGATGTAATCAAGGTACAAAATAATAATTTATAATTATGAGTAAAAAAATTATCAATTTTTTCTCTTTAGGCATGTTGCAGTAATCGAGATTTTATCCTGTACCCTGTAGATGTTGATGCTTTGACACTGGTAAGTTTATTATTAGTTGAATTAATATCTCCAGATGTCATGTATAATGGGTTGCCCTGGCCAGATGAAGAATTCACTAAAGTAAGTATATTTTTCATAATATTACTTTAAAAATTCGTAAAACTTTTTTATAACCTGAACTTGTATCCAACATTTTTTTTCTACTATTTTTATAAAAAAGTTCAAAGGTACTTTAAAAATCAATTCAAAGAAAATATAAATAGATGAGGATACTTATGGAGGTTTCTTATGTAGTGATTCAAGCGTAAGTCAAGCGAAGCGCTCCTTTGACTAGCGCTGTCTAACTGCGTGATATCGGGTGTAGTATTTGATAACCTAACCATAAATGATGTTTTTTAGGAAACATTTATTGACTCCTGGTCTTGTAAGCGATGAATAGACTTGAAATTATAGGGTAACTCTGTGAGATTTACTTTTTTAAAAACTATCTGTAAAATCATTCTGAATTTCTCAATAGAATGCTATTCCCTATAAGACCGTATATCAAACTGTCAAATCTTTTTTTATTAATATTTCGTTGCTAAAGTGGTGAAATGACTTGAAATTTCGCATGAGCTATCTTTATACATAGATTATTTAATGTATTAAATTTACTTTAAATCTATCTGTTATTTCCTTGACCGAATGAACCTCCTTAATCAGATTACTACATTTTCAGAAAATTAAAAGATAAACAATATACAGAAGACAACAAGTTATTGATTGAATTATTATTTTATAATCATATAATAGCTTCTTTTTCATAAAACTTCCGATCTAGAAAATTGCTCTATCCAGAAACTACTACTAAAAAACTTTAGACTCATAATTGTCAAAGAATATAGTATATTACGATACCAGTGTCATAAGTGCTATAAAATAGTGTAAGATACGTAATATACTATTATATTTAAAATTTACTGAAAATTTACTAATCCCTCTATAAAAAAGAGATTGAAACGTTATGCTTTATTGCGCGCGCATTTCATGACGTAGTGTCATGGCGTCGTGTAAGACAGAAAACAAGATTGATTTGGCGTGGAAACGAGTGAAAGCGCGCGTAGCGCGCTCAACTTCTAGTTTTATAAAAATAAAAATATTTCCTGTTATAATAATAAAATGTCTTATTATTCTTTATTATTCTATACAGGACTTCAAACCAATAAGCGTTATTGTAATATTTTAGGTAACTGTGGAAAGAGATTTACAAATTCGACGTTCGTTTAAAGATGCACCCGTTTTATGGACTTTGTTACAATTAACAGCTTGGTACCGTCCTGCTTTAGCATACTGTTCAGTGTTACTAAGAGCTATTGTTGCAACTGTTTTAGCAAATTGGAATACCAATAAAGGGGTAATGATAACAAATGTAATGGCTCTTGGACAGTTACTACCTTCACCTCTCACTAGCATTACTGATATTCTTCCAATTCTCGAAACGCGACAGGTTGTTATTTAGTTTTCTGTTTTTTATTTTTAAAAGATAATTAAACTAGCTAATGTCATCTCTTTCAGATTATGACGGTGATGCGTGAATGTGTATGGATGTATATGCACGAGAATATTCCATCGCCAATGTTATTTACTAGACCTGAAGGTGCTAACATAGCATGGCGTGATACAGATACTTCGACTCCTAATATTAGATTTACAGAAACATTAAGACATTTATTACTAGCAAATATTCATGTTTTAGGTTCTTTATATGGAACTCTGTTTTACAATGAAAACAAATGATTGTTTAAAAAGTTAACATTTCAATATTGGCTAAAATTAAAAAAAAAAAAAAAAAAAAAATTGTTGATAGATTTTTCTTTTACGAAAGTGTAAATGCAAAATTATAATAAGACCAAAGAGTTGAGAAGCCAGTCAATTTGACAATTTTGTAAATATGTCTTATACATATGTTACATTTACAAACTAAAGATACTTTTGGCATAAAATTATCAGTAATCCATAAACATTGGTAAATTAAGGATGTTCAGTGGTTGTAGGCATTGGTAATTTGAAGAATTTTTTACAATAATTTTTACGCATTGCATGATAAAAGTAACAACATACATTAAAAGAAGGGGTCTTGAAATAACGAAAAAAAAATTTTTTTTACGAAATTTAATTAATGTGAAAACCAGTTACCGTTGCCTAAAAAAAATTTTAAAAAAAGTTAACAATATTTTTTACTTTTTATCCAATTTTGATTTGGAAACGGTCATTTTGTGTAAACGGTCAATTGATGTAACTTTGTAGTTTTGAATAATTTTCTATTTTTTGTATGGGAACCTTCCTTTGACATTGAATAAGGAACAAAATGACCGTCTCCAAATCAAAATTGGATAAAAAGTAAAAAATATTGCTAACAATAACATTTTTCCAGATTTTAATTAAGTTTTTATTTCAGATTCTGTGGGGGTGATTAGAAACAAGGGCAATCTGACTGCCATTAATATTAATTAATTTAATTTATAAGACTAAGACCGATTGAAAAGTTCTTATCAGTGAATAGTAAAAAATATTGTTAACTTTTTTTAAAATTTTCTTTTGGCGTCGGTAACTGGTTTTCACAATAATTAAATTTCGTTAAAAAAATTTTTTTCGTTATTTCAAGACCCCTTCTTTCAATGTATATTGTTATTTTTATCATGCAATGCGTAAAAATTATTGTAAAAAATTCTTCAAATTACCAACGTCTACAACCATTGAACATCCTTAACCTCGCTGCGCTTAGGCGCTAACCTCCCACCGTGCCAACAAGAGCTACTTTAGTGACACGTATCGTAATATATTGCATTTTGAGATATTAAAAAAAAAACTAGAAACCACAAAATAATTAATTTATTCTCAGCTCTAATTTTTTTTATATTCGATATTGAATTGTAGACATTTAAGTGCTATTTCAAAATTTATTTATGAATTATTTAATTTATTTTAGATCTCTATGTATATTGTACGCATTGCATTATCAGCCCTAATATTTTTTATATTTGATATTGAATTATAAATAAAAACACTTAAGTGCCATTTCAAAATTTATTTATGAATTATTTAATTTATTTTGGATAACTAGGGTGACTGCACCAGTATTGGAACAGTCGCCAGTGAAAGAACAGTTTCTTTAAATATATGAAAATATCAAGCTTTCTATGTATTGTTTATCTAACATGGCGATAATTTTAGAATCCTTGA
>JAPYZP010007873.1:0-13079 GCA_030522985.1 Torymus sinensis
CATTTCTTTTAGAAATGCTTTAAAAAGATTTCCATACCCCATAAATGTATAGTACTATAAAAAATGTATGAAAGTTTGTTTATACTAAACGTGTAAATAAACATGTTCAAAACATGCGAAAAAAGTTTTATTTTCAATAAAAAAGAAATTATCTCACAATCATAATGAATTTTTGATCTATTAAGAACGTCAGATATATAATTATTATTCGTTTAAAAAGTAGAACAATAGAAAGTGCTGATTGTCTATCACCAGAGATTTAACGTCGTTATAGCGCCAGAAAAACATTCAGTTGATTCATTCTGCTGCTCTTCATGCAATACTAAACACGTCGAACAGCGATCAATCGCCCCCGTAGCTTAATTTATCAACATCAAGACAAGTAGTTCTTCGCTCTCTGCTTCCCCAACTTTTTTATTTACTTTTACTATTTGTTCCCGGCCTTCTCTTCATTTCTTATTAATAAAGTACAATCGAAATTAATTCTAGGTACTATTTGTCAAGGCTATAGTCTGCATAACGCCTGCATTGCGTATGGCGTTATTAAATAAAAACAAACACCGTCTCAGATTGACGTATTTATAGCTTCATCAATAAAATTCCATATCGCGGCACTTTTATTCATCATAGGTATATGAATGATTCAATACCAACCTAATGAAAATGTATTTTTGTCCAAGATATAACTTTTTAATTATATTCCACGCAAATGTAAATCGATAATATAGTTAAGAATGATTGTTGAATGATTGTTTGTCAATAATTATTGAATGTTCCGTCAATCAGTTGCAAACAAACAATGACGGTGTATTGTTTCAAGTGAGCATATTTACGTATAAAATTATTCCATGATTTTCCAAGTATTTGCCCGAAGAAATACTATTATTATAGGTGCTCTGCAAGCATATATAATGTACAAGCAAAATGAAGTTTTAGCTCTTTCAAAATAGAAAGAAGCTTTTATTTAAAAAGAAAACCAAAACTTGCATTTAACGTGCAGCAGGAGAATAAGATACTAAAACGATAAACACAGAAGCAAATAACTCATCCGCGCGAAACGCGTCGTTCTGTTTACAACGTACTTAAGCTATGCTCCTGACCTACTTCTTCTCGCTTGCGCCGGCGCCAATTGTTTTCCGCACCTAGGTAGGTATATATCACTCACCGGTGGGGCTGACATCGAGTATCTTGGACAGCCGACTCTGTTCCTGCTCCAACTGCCGCTTCGGCGTCCTGTTGCCAAAGTCGCTGTTGCGCCTGAGCTTCGTGGCGAATTGCGAGCGCGTCTTCTCGCCAAAGTCTGAGCCCCGGCGCACGTCGCGACTGCTGCCGGTCGGCGTGATGCTCGGGCAGTCGCTGTTGCGCCGTAATATGCCCTCGGGGGTGCGGGGCCGGTCGAGCGAGGGCGAGTGCCGTGGCGAGATGCCGCCCACGTCCGAGCTCCGCCTGCCACCTATACATGCACCAATAGATATATATGCGCGTCTATATGCGCGATTAACTCGTCGCGCTGATCATGCTTATACAACAGGGATGACGCGGGACTTGTGTATCGGGGCAGTGACGCGCGGAGGGAGAGTTACGTAAAACACGACTGATTTTGGCTGTAATGGGCTGCGACGATCGGATCGTACGCTTTTTTTTAAACTTGATTATAGCTTTTAATGAGATTCGTATTATAAGGTGTAGTTCGAAGCGCGTCTAGCTTAAAGTTACCTATAGTTCAGTTTCAAATAATGCTCCTCTGAAGCACTCACGCTGCACGCTCACAATACCCTGTTGTTGGCTCTGAGTATGTTGCATCAATATGTCTTTCATCTCGAGACTTCATTATTCTTTAAGAAAATGGTAATGTCAACTTTTCTGATAGTCAAGAAAAGAGGATATCCTCGGAAGCAAATTGAATTGCTCGACATACATAGATGTGAAAAAAATTATTCGAGAAGTTTCATGAAAGTTTGAAAAATGAATGCAAAAATTTACTAAAAATAAATGAAAAAGCCAAGATTTCACGTGGATTCTGTTGAAAAAATGCTAAAATATATATATGCTTTTAATATATAACATAGAAGAAAATTTTCATAAATTCTTTCTATTTTTATTAATCTCAATGAATATAAAACCTTATTTCTGTTATATGCTAGTGAAATTGCAAAATAAGCCCATTTTAATCTGATTTCTTTTCATCACGTTATTATCATAATGATTTTCTTACATAATTATAAAGACGTTTCTGTATTAAAAATACAAATGAAACGAATTTTCATATAATATTATTACATCGATTTAATGAATATAATATTAATAAAATATAAGTATTAGTTTATTTTAATGTTATATAATAAAGTTGAGACTAGCGTTAATCAGCGCGCTACACGCGCCACCGTTTCGTCTTTTGATTCACTGCTTACGAAATTCGAGATCAATTCGATTATTCGAGATTTCGAGAATCATTTCGAGAGAAATAGATTATCTCGAGTTCTAAAATTATATAAAGGAAACAAAATTTGATACTTAATTTTTCCCTGATGCACATTTAAAATAAATCATTAAAAAAAATCATTCATTTGCAAATTAAGAAACAAGATTACTTATATTATTTATTGGTATAGATATACGTACTCGGAAAAATAATGATCTGCTTGCAACAAAATTTTATTTACAATAACTTTTGATGAAATATTAAATTAGCGACCTTGTAAAACTTTAACTCTGAAAACTTTATAAGGCTATTATTGTTATTTCTACTGAATACTGAATAGCAATAAAAACATTTCCTATGAAATGACATAGTTTTCGTTTAGATTCCAAGAGTATATCGTAGCAGAGAAAATAATGTATTCGGTTTTACCTCAATCACTTGCAGGTGTAATGAAAATTTCTTTTTAATAAAGATTTATAACAATAATAGAAACGTACGTATTGTTTTATATTTGCTTATAATTTTTATAAGTTAGTGTTCATTAGAATAATTATTTGAGAGTCATGAGATACTTTTATTGAGAAAACATTTAATAGTAAGTGTTATCTTATATCCGAGTATCTTAATTGTAATCTAATAATTGAATTATACATGTAGTGTCAATAAGCTACAGTGCACGTAGCAGGTTTCTCTTTTGCTCCACCCTCGTTATTTCAGTTGAATTTATATATAAAACATTAACTCTTTAATAAATGTAAAGAATTTTCTTCCTAATACACATATTTTCATAGACCAACGCGTTGGCGAGGTATCTCGGCGGCGATCGCCGACGTTAAGGTGGTTCGAACGCCAAAACTGACGTTAAATATAAACATTTTTTTATCTACGTGTTCGAATATTGTAATGGCAATGATGGTGTAATTGGAAAAAAGTGTACTTCAAGTAAAGAAAAATATTTTTTCAAATAAAATAAATTTTTAATAAACAATATGTAACTATCAAAAAAGATTAAAATTAACAAAACACTGGAATCTTTTTTATTTGTTATCTGATTTCAAATAGGAAGGTCCCATTTTGTTCCATTTGCAATTTCAAGGCAAGGTACCGATGTGATAATTCAAAACTTATCAATACCTGTAAAGCTACATCAGTTTGTTTATGAGAATTTCTAGGTTTTTAATAGATAATTGGTCGTACTTTTACGGGGTTTGTTTGAACAACCTGACATAGTTTTGCAGGTATCGATAATTTATGAATTGTCATATCGGTACCTTTCCCTGAAATTGCAAATGGAACAAAATGAGACCTTCCAAATTTCAAAATTAAATTCAGATAAAATATAAAAAAGATTTTAGTGTTTTATTATTTTATTTTCTTTAGATGGCGATATCTTATTTATTAATAATTAAATTTGTCTAAAAAAATGGTTTTTTTATTTGAAGTACACTCCTTTCAAAAATTTTTATATTTAACGTCAATTTTGGTGTTCGAACCACCTTAAGCAACGGTGGGCGCGGTTCTAGAAATGGGTAACAACGTGAAAGTTTTGACATTAAACATCAAATCTGAACATTTCAATATACCAACGAATCGGGATATCCTCATAAGGATTTAAGTATTCCACTGGGGTTGTCTAGGATTTTTCTGCTCTACAAGCGTTATATATAGGTTGGACAGAAGAAAAAATACAAGCAGAATACCCGCTAGGTCAAGTGGAGTACGCGGAAATTTCCATTTTTTATTCATAAATTTGTGTAGTAGAAGGTACTGAGAAATTGAACAGAAAAGTTCTGAAATAATAATATGGTAAAATATCTCTTTATAGAATAACTGTAAAAAATAACTAATATGTAAAAGAACAATAAATCTTTTTTTCTTACATTTTAAATACAAAATTTAAAGTACTGTTGACACAATAAAAAAGTAAAAAGGGAAAAGCAATACTATAGTAAGTAAATGAAGTGCCGATTGAATTGCATATTAGGTAGATAAATCCATAATTCAAAGATAAAGCTCGCTTCACCTTAGATATAATGTAAATTTGAAGCGTACTCTCTTTACGACGTATTTTTTATTTATACGACGTTTATATCATGACCAGTGAAAGAATTAGTTATGGTCTATAGATACGGGACCACTTCTATGGACTAAGAGTATATAGCAGATACAGAGTTTTAACGAGAAAAAGTTTTCACTGTATATAAAGTCAGCAAGTGGAAAAAGAAGAGTTTGGTGAGACACGCGTTTAAAGAGAACGCAGTAAAGCAATCGATTCTAGGTAGTTTTACTATTGTTTTCAACTTGTTTCTAATCAGTAAATTGTTAATTAGAAATCGCGATACGTGAACGATTAATCAATTTAAATTGTGTTTGTTTTATCATTTTAACGATGTTTCTAAAGTAATTGATTTAACTGCAGAGTTCAATTTTAAAGCTATGGCAACTCGTCATTATCAACGATAAACTGAATAATAGAGTCATGTTATTTCCTTTTTTTTTGCAAAATTGATTTATGACGCAATCAAACCAAATGAATTTAGTGACCTTATTACATTTGATTCTAAAATCATTTATTATGTTTCATTCCTTTGTAGTACAAACAGTTACTATGCATCAACAGAAAATATTAACTGCACAGCAATCCACCCTGATGCAGAACATCGCCCTTTTATCTTCAAATAATATATTAAAAGTTACATATTTTCATACTTGACCGAATAAATTATTATTAATAAAAAAAACTAATGCCCTACTATTGTTTAATGAAGAATCTTCGGATTCGTGTAGAATAAATAACCTACTAAAATATGTAAAAGTCTTTTGTTTACATATACCTGTGCAAGGTGAATAGCTTCATCAATGTTACATTGTAAGAATTCACAAGAGAAATTCACTTATTATGCAGTGAAAGCTTTATTTCATTGCTTCAATAAGTGAATATTCACTAGAACATTAGTCGCTTTTGTTCCCTTATTCGCTCCAGTGAGCGACTTTTGACTTTTCCATTTTTCGAAAGATATGAAATATTCTACTAACCAGGACTTCCAGGCGGTTCGGCGCTGTTGTCCTCGTCATTGACAAATCTGACGCTGCACTCAGAGGCGCGCCTGGAGCATCGCGAGGCATCGCTGCCGCGCCTGCTGGCCAGTGAGCTCCTCCTGCTCGGACTCGACACCATGATGATGGGCAGGTTGACGAGCGAGGGCGTCGGCGTGGGCGGGCGCACGTAGACCTCGGGCACCGTCGAGATCGGCTGCGAAAATTGCTCCTCCGGGGGCGACGTCCTTACCGCCCTGCTGTTCTTCTCGTTCTCCTGCTGGACGCGCGACTTGAGCGAGCCTGCGCGCTGGTCTACGATGTACGATACTTGTCACGTTGAGGGTGTCGATTAATAAGTTGCACTTGTAAGCTCGATTTCGACAGCAATAATGGCACAAGAGGGATGTATGCAACGTTTACGTCTCTCGAGAGGTGTGATTTTTTCTTTTTTTTGCACGGTGCTTGGCAACGATTGGAGGTCGAAGTGCGAGAAGTTACTAGTGCAATGATTCGGGTGGAGACAATGTAAGGTGAAAATGTAACGTGTGGGATGTTACATTTTCACTTGACACGATTGACTTATATATGTATCAAAATTAACAAAATGTACCAATGGTATCAATAAGTAGATTGATATTACTAGGACAATAGTGATAGATTTGCGTAATGTATATATATCATTATACAAATTTAAGTACAATCTAGTAAGTTTTATATTACCTCTCAACTTTATTTACAATTACGAAATAGATCAAGAAAAAATCTTAATATTTTTTTCAAAGTAAGTAGTATATCATGCGTTACGCCAGCCATAAAAGAGGTAATTTTCAAAAACCTCACATGGATTTTTACTTTCTTGAGATAAAAGGGTAGGTATATCTAGTGCAAAAAGTGGCTGAAAATTATCTCCGTGTCGTATTATTTTTAATTAAAATTTTGATAAATACTTTTAATACTTTTAATTCGATAAAATTGACGTAAAAGAATTTTTCTTGATTAATTCACTTAAATTATCGTCTGTACAGTCTTTTTTCAAAAATATATAAGAATATCTACTAAAATATTTTTATAATTCATTTATGTACAGGGTTATTTATATTTAACTATGACGTATGAATATGCGTTTGACATTCATAAAAAAATGTTTTTTATACATTCTTCCAAAAATATAGATTGTTAACAATTTTAACAAAACAAAATTGTCAAGGAATTGAACATTTACTTTAAAGTAAAAATGAAAAATTAAACATAAAAGTTAAATATAAAATAAATTTTGATGGTTTAAAATAATTATTTATATACAATTAATTATATTCAAATGAACATGAAAAAGCTACGATAGACTCAGAAGCATTTCTTTATCAGCTGTAAGGGAGAAAATAAGCAATGAAAAACAATGATGCAAACAAAAATGACGTCATTTGTCCTTAAATGTTTGTTACATTAAATGAGATTTTTAGTTATTGGCGCTACTCAGAGGTACACATATATTAGCGATATTTACAATATAAATAATTTAAAAATTCGAAAAGCTCAACACTTTTGTCACTCTCTACTAATAAATAATAGAAATAAAAATAAACGGACAGTCCATGAAAGTATCTCGAAAAGGAGTAAGTAACGCAGACGTGTAGAGAGCAGCAAAGTGTAATAAAGCGGTTGTTTTTTGTTCACGCTGCCAGCGCGAAGATCGACTAGACCGCGACTAAACTTACTGGAATTCAAGCTGGGATTAGTGTCAGGGCCTTTGGCCGGCTCGCCTTCTTCGAGGGCTTTGAGCTTCGGGCCAAGCAGGGTGGGCACGAGGGCGGCGGCCACCGACGTGGCCAGGTTATTGTAAGGCGCGAGCATGGCAAGCTGCATTATGCCTATAAACAATATGTACACGCGCTGGCGATTAGTATAGCCCGGGAGAATAAGATAAGTGAGAGGGAGTCACCTGAGCGCTCGATGCGCACTAGCACCCACCGACCTTTCTGATTCGCGCCCGAGTTGTCGCGCACGAGGAGATTCGTCGGCAGGGTCTTGAGGAGAACCTTGACCTTGTAGCCGGCGTAGAGGAAGGTGACGTAGAGGACGAGGCCCCAGACGAGGGAGACCGCCTGAACGACGTACTTGGCCATGTAGCTGATGTGGAAGGCGAGGCTCACGTCGCTTATTATGACGCACGAGAAGTGAAAGATTATCACGAGGCTGAGGTACGTCTCCCGCTGGCAGCTCTTCAGGCCGAACTTCACCTGAAACATTCAGAAGAGCGCGATCCCCGAGCCGCATTGATTATTGCCCGCCGTAAAATTCGATTCTTTATGCACTTACTTGAGCGAGTTGAAGAGAGGCAAATTGTATGAGACAAAATGCTGAGGTAATAAAGGGAAATCCAATATCCCACATGATTGACCCAATAACTTTTGGCATTATCTAAAATCAACAATTATTCATACTTATAAACCCAGTTTTATTTACGATTCAATTGCCAGCGTGTTTAGTGTCCAAGTTCGACTCACCTCTTTAAGATTGTAAGGATCTATAAAAAGGCAGCCAGACCTTGAGGCGCCCAATAGGCAGAGGAAAATGTTTATTGTGGACATGAGTGGAGGACTTGATATTAGAGATCTGCAAACACAGAACACGTATAAACAAATAAACTAACTTTTCTACGAGAACGTGCTGCAAGAACTTTCTGTACCGCGAGAGCTTTAAAAGCTTGAAATTCTATTAAAAATACAAGTTTTATTGACGTTTACTAAAAGCAGTAAAAACATGCTTCGTAATTTAAGAAAAAAATTGATAAAAACAGTAAATTATTGAAAAGAAAAGTTTTCAATTTCGAAACTTGCTTGGAATTTGATTTACTATACGGGGCCGAGATGTACTCTTATTTCACGCGGCCAGAGCAGCTAGTTCGAGAACTACAAGTTCGGGGAAAGTTGCGAAAAGTTAAGTTCGTCAGCGGCTTTACTCACCTTAAATTTAGAAAGGAGAAAAACGAGTAGAAACTCAGTACGAAAAAGAGACAAGCGAAGGCGTAGGTGTGCAGCAAGAAGAACCATCGGAGATCCTGGTTGACGGAGCCCCATGACGGCGTCGTGACCAGCGCCTTGTCTAGCAGAAAAGCCGACGACTCCAACAAACAGTTCTGGCCCGGTGTTGAGTCATTAGCACCTTTCATGGGTACCGACAACAATCACAACAGTCGCCGTTACTAACTCCCTTCCACCTCCCTCACTTGTATTTTTTCCGAAAATAATATATAGAATAATCGAGTTGATACACACTATAGCGCAAATAAAAAGAAAATTTAGCGGAACACAGCGTCGATAAATTAATAACGGGCGCCAATATAAAATTAAATCGGGGTATAATAAAAATAGATCCGATTAATACGGCTATTTAAGCAATTATGCCTGCTCGACGGTGAAAAAAGGCAAAAAAATAAAAGCCAGAGGTAGCAGCATCAGGATTTTATTAAATAAGTAAAACTTTTAGCCGAAGCGGAATAAGGAGGGTGAAATGAAAAGTTTGCCGCGTATAGCACAGAATCAAGTGAATTAACATTTCAACATCTGAAGATGAGAAGCGACTCCTCGGCACTTGCACTAGTCGATCTCGTGTCTTATTTGGCTGCAGTTGCGTGTGCGCTCTCTCTCTCTCTCCTCCCGAAAAAGCCTCGACCCTGAGCCCTCTCGCGCGCACTCCCTTTCACTTTCCGCCCGTGTGTACACTCCTCCTCCCCTCGACAAAAGGAGCGCTCGCTCTCACTCCCTCAGCCCGCGGCCCGGAGGAGAGCGCGCGCGGGAAAAGGGAGAGAAAAATCGACGGGTTTATAAATAGCTCGCGGCTGCGGGAGAGTGGAGCGATCTTCTATACACACGCGCGCGCGCGCGCGCGGACGGCAGCAGGTGTGCCGATGATGGCTACTGTATATAGCTGCAGGGGAGCGAGAGAGAGAGAGAGAGAGAGAGCGCACACCTCCGGCCGCATACTAACCGCGCGTCAGATTCGGCAGCAGCCTATCCATAATCCCTCGCTGCTGCAGCCTGGTGCCGAGCGCGCATTACGGGCGCCCGCGGGCGGCACGGCGACGACGTCGGCGAGCTGCAGCTAGCTACGTGCAGCTGCCACGCGTACGCGAGAGAGAGGGAGAGAGAGGAGCCGCCGCGTGCAAAGCTCGCTCGCTCTCTCCCTCTGCCTCGGCTGCTGCAGCAACAGGCTCCGCGCGAGCCAGCCTGCTGCACGCCTATGTATATAGGTCTGCACTGTCACAGGCGCGCGGCCGCGCTCGCGCACACACACTATGAGACAACTCCGCCAGCGGTGCTTGCTTCCGCGGGAGCGCTGCTGTACTGCGATATAACCGCGGCCGCCGCGCTCTCCCTCCCTTCGGGCTGGTCATATTGATTTTGCCTCCTGCTCCACGCTGGGGGTAAGAGCGAGAGAGAGGCGCCCGGGGTGCGCGCGCGACGCGGAGCCCATCGCGTGTATGCGCACGCACGCGCGCTGCCCGAAGCGGGGAGAGGGGACCGCGGGGCTTGTTTATTAAGGAATTTAATCTTGACGTCGTTAACGCTAATTGCACCTGCGCCCGATTATGCCGCGGGCCCATTACGCGATTTTTAAATGACTAAATGGGAAAGCGCCGCCGCGCGTGTGGAGCCCCAGCTGCGGGTGTACGGAGATATTCGTGCCTTGTAGTGGCAGCGGGTAGGGCCAAGAGATATTCTTATACGGAATATTGAATTGTACCTGCTGGGAGATTTTGATGGAATTCGAAAAGATGGTATATACATATGATGCAGGCCAGTAGAATTCAATGCGGGCGATGGAATTGCTGATTGATTAAAGTCTTTTAACATATGATATGATACCATTAAGTAAGTATTCAAATGTAAAATTTAAAGTCAAATAATTTAAATAGTGTGAAAATGATAATAAATTTACTTCTGTACTGTAATTATATTTTCTTTTTATTCCATTACGATGTATATACTTTTATTTTTGATTTATTTATCAAAAGAAATGATATGTCAGCTGAAAAAATTTTATTGATTATAAGTTTTTATCGGTACTTAAAAATAATTGTTAAAAAAACGTGTACGACCTATATATGGGACACGTATTTTATTGTAAAGTGGATGATGATATCGCTAGTGATAATATAGGATGTACATACATATATGTATATGTGAATGAAAAAAAATATATCTTGCGCGACTTCTTTTATAAGGGTAAATATATTTTCTAACCATGTGGTTCCGTATTAAGAATTATCGTCATATTGAATTCCTTAAAAAACTAATTTTATTCCGTGGCGAACCTTCTAAATTACATAAATAAATGAATAAACAAAACTGTAACTGTTTTTTTTCGTTTGTGAATGTTTTCTAGATTCCATCAAGTTTTTAATTTTAATAGTTAAACCATTTATTAGAAAACAGAAAAAGTAATAAAAAGAAACGTCAAAATAATATTGATTTCTCAAAGACCCTGAAATAGCGATTACAAGTTTCAAGACAACAAATATTTAAAAACTTGTTTTCAAATATTTAACTATGCAAATCTGACATTGGAAGAACATATTTTATCGCGCGTGTATGCGTGTGCCTACTAATCTATCTATTTTCTTGTCTGTTATATACATTGGTTTATTAAGACAAACCAAAATTTATCACACAAAATGCGTTTTTGGTCTCGCGCAAACCAAGTGGTAAAAGTTAACTAATTTTCATGAAATTTTATAAGGAGGCAGCTTTTTATGTTCCTGAACCAAGTTCGTTGAATAAGAGAAACCGTTCATATCATCGGGACATATTTGTGGTTGAACTTTTTCTATATGATTTTTTTAAGTGATACAGTGCCAACGAATTATTACCAGTGATTTTTTTATCGGCTTTTTATAGCGGAGATTCCGCTGTGCACCATCGCACTTTTACGTACAAAATGTACTTTTATAAAGTAAATGCACTTATATGCATCATTTACCGACGTTATTTTTCAAACGACTACATCTCACAAAAATACCAATAGAATCATCAAAAAAAATTCTGAGTGTATTATTTACATATACGAAGCGCTTGACAAACCTGTTTTTCCAAATAAATGTTTAAATGTTGATTTAAAAAATATTGAAATTAGGGATAGTAATTAGGTGGATAGTAAAATTGATTGACTATGAAACATAAGGAAACAAATTAAAAAAATAAAAGAAATGATGCTTTTCTCCATCAGGCGGGGGTAATGTACAGAATAAATTTGTTTTATTTCGTACATTACCCCCGCCTGATCCAGAAAAGCATCATTTCTACAATACAATTATGAAGGGTGAAAAAATCTTCAATTCAAAAAAATAAAAGCATCTTCTGAAATTTCAGGTAATAACAAAGGCCAATTATAAAATAAATGGATTGTTTAAGGTTGCATAAGACGTAAGATCCCTGTCAAAAGTTAGTTTTTTACGTTAAAATTGCGATTAGTACATTTCGACACGGGTGTGGAAGGTGATTATTTACTCGCTTCGCTCGTGCGAAAAATATCACATGAGCTAAAAATCTTCTTACGAACCAGTTCCGAACCGAATTTAGACCACGAGAGTCGAATAATCATATTAAAGTTATGATTATGAGGTTAGAGTGGTATCAAAATAATTCTGTTGCAATTCATCAATTTTTATTTCTGCCGAGCTATGCATAAATTCAAAGAAAAATTGTAAAATCGGCACTGTAACTGTTTAAAATAGGCATTATGTTAAAAAAAAGTCATTACGTCTAAATTAGGGGATTTTAACATTTTTAAACAATTACAGTGCCGATTTTACAACTTCGCTTTGATTTCTGATTTTTAAAGCTTGTAATTGCTTTACATAATTATTTATCGTAGTTGTGAAAAACTATAACTTTTCGTAGCGACCTTACGACATATACAACCTTAAATGAACGTCGGATACCGACCCAATTCCTGTAATACGGATATCAATTTTATGGAATTATTAAAAAACTATAGCAATTGATGCCACTTCTTTTCGATAGATATACACCAGGAAAAGAGAGAAATTTTATTCTATTATTTAGTTTTTTCGAGTAAACTTGGAATTATGTCGATAAAATAGAATTTTAAACGGTAATTCCAAGTTTACTTGAAATTGAAGGCGTTCTCCGTAGGCAGCGGTGCTCAACAACATCAATATCGAAAACATTGTAAAGTAAAAATATTATTTATGATGGAAACCCTTCATGAGTCTCTATACACTACTCCAAAAATAATAAAAAATGACGGTTGAAGAAAAGACATGTCAATATAATATTTGAAATAAATACCACTTATACCGGCGCGATTATAAGCACTTAAAAAAACATTGAACCCCTGCAACAGCATTTATTTTCATAGGCCTTTTTCCTCAAGATATCTGCCATGTTATCGTTAAAAATGCGTTATTTTGATAAAAAATTATGCCTCTTCTATTGTACGTGACTCTGCACGTGTTAAATTGAGACCAAACATCGTGTAATAAAAACATATATGTTTTGATCATTTGTAATTAACGTATAGAAAAACATGTTATTTTTTTCAACAGAGGCCCCCAAAGTTTCCCTATTTAAGTATTTACATTGGCGATAGCGGCACA
>JAPYZP010007879.1:0-12109 GCA_030522985.1 Torymus sinensis
GACTGTAGTATACTATTCACTGATAAGAATTTTTCCATCGGTCTTACAGTCTTATAAATTCAATTAATTAATATTAATATTAATGGCAATCAGATTGCCATTAATATTAATATTAATTAATTGAATTTATAAGACTGTAAGACCGATGGAAAAATTCTTATCAGTGAATAAAAAATATATCTAGGTAAAACTAACTTTTGCTTATTTATATTTATTTTACTTATTTTATCTTTAACGAATAAATGTTTTTTGGAGTTAGAGAATATTAATTCATATCAAAGTTAGTAGCTTAAAGCCAAAGATGTACTAATAAATTGCTAAAATATTTAGGAAGTTTAGCGGTAGATTGACTTTATGCAGTTATATTCGCTTCTGATTATATTTGCAACGATAATTTTCTAATGTAACTTAAAGGATTTTCTGTATTAAAAAAATGTATACCAATGCTACAAGATAAAGGTTAATACCCAACTTTATTTCTCAATAAAATATCCGCTTTTATTCCGAAACAAAATAAAATTAGAAGTAGAACTAAAAACTAATAAAAAATTAAACTATACTTATACCAATTAGTAAATATATTAATAATAGCTTGATATATATTTAGTGGTATCATTTTTTGCTTGTAACAAAATACCATTATAATGTTTTTATACCAACTGTGTGAGTTTATCATTTTTCATTTAAATAATAATAGTATTGACAGATAAAATGGTAGTTTCCATTTAGCATAAGTTACATTCTAGCCTAATTACCAATTTAATTACAGTTTAAAATGCAAAACCTAAAAAAAAAAAAAAAAAAAAAAAAAAAAAAAAAAAAAAAAAAAAAAAAATTTAAATTTTCAACAACTATAATACTTTATAATCATGACTTTCGATGTGAATTTTTATCCAATTTTAGATAATCTCAAAATATTTACTTTTTTCAAAGCTAGTTTTATACAAATGAATCTTTTACAATTAGAAGGAAATGTATAATTTAAAATTTATAATAATCTGACGATCGTATAGACCTTATAATACCGGTGTATCCCTCTGTAAGTAGTTTATTTATGTTATTTTTGATAACCAAGACATTAGAATTTTGATATCACTAAATATTATATAAGAATTAAATAAAAATAAAAAAAATTTGTTGTATCAATAAAAATGATGTTCTCAAATTAATACATTTACTGTTTACTAAAAACAAAATGCCTTTTTAAATCTCGATTTTTAATAAGTTTATATAATTTTGGTAACAAAAAACACTTAGCAATCTTTATTATTGAATGTTTAATACTGCCTTAACGAAATTTTTTTCAAGTGCATGAGTGTTATCGACGTACTGTCGTAATGTTTCAAGTATCATCGCACAGATGGCACAGGTTGAACGTTCCTTGCAATTGCGCCCTTAGGACGGTTTCCTACCTTATCTGCTTAGGAAGGGGATGCTCGCTTCAGGGAACTGCTTTATCATCGGTATCATCGCCAGTGGCTCTCAATTTAATATGAGCATTAGGAGTTCTTGCACGTATTTGATACGAACGACATTTAATCGCTTTTAAACGATTTATTATAGCCATGGTTTGAATTTCCAGCTAATTTGCTTGGCCTTTGCAGTTTGATCGTTAAAATAAATCTAAATTTGTCAAGTCCGATTGCAATTACCTTTGACATTACGTATATTTTGCGTAATCAAAATTTATTTCTAATGACTTTATTTTCCTTAATCTCATTATTTTACGATGTAATTTACTTTATTAAATTGGCTATAAATTTTCTTGAGATAATAAAAATTGAATCAATTCATCAAGCTATGTATTCGTGAATTATTTCTTTTTTGTAAAAGCTTTTTCAACAAATAGTATAGTATAAAGTATTCACACTATCTATGTAAATTGCAGGTGGAAAAATTCTTTTAAGTTTGAAGAGATAAAGACGTTATTGAAGAATAGATACGGTATTATGTAATAAGTAATTGATTATACTTTGCATAATTTATTTACATTAATGTATTCATGTGATAAAAATATTTATTTTTATTACTTTCAACAAAAATTATGTAACATACATATATACGAATTCCGTTTTTTTTTTTTCATATTATCTCCAGTTAGTCTTATTGGCTACGATACATTATAACTTTTCACTACAGTAATTATTTTGTTAACGAATATTTGTTTTAATGGCGCAGATGTATACTCTGAAAGGCGTCCCTCCTTTTGCTGTTTTCTTGTTCTCCCTCTGTATTTTTCTTCTTCTTCATTAATTATTCAAAATGTTCACGTTTCTGCTATATCACCCGCTACATTAATCTTATCTTTTTGCATGGCATCGCTACTTCAAAAAAATGTCTGTTCTTCTCAGAAAATTTTTATGCACAATTTCAAATGCGTGCGCTAACCTTCGGTACTTCGCGAGTCTCGGATCGCCCTTGGCATTTCGGCATTCTCCCTTTGCGCGCGAACTGAATCGCCCGGATAGAAATTTGCATACGTAGGAACGAATTGTACATAGAGGACCGTCCGCACAGGTAGTTGGAGAAGAAAAATTTTGGCCCGCGGTGCGTGTGCATATATTATATGTATGTGGTACTTCCTTCTATACGCGTGCATTGACGACCCAGCGAAAATGAAGTGGTCGCGCTCGCATTAATAACTGCACAAAGGAAAGTTAAAGCGCAGTGGGAACGTAAAGCATGCATGTGTGCGTATATGCATGGCGCGGCATGTGTTGATGCTCACTATGCGAGCGCGTGAATTTAATCAAACGAGTTTTGCAACTGCTAACGGACCATTTCTAGCTGCGGAGACGTCCTCGGCCTCAGGGTGCTGAAACCACTGACGCTTTCTTTTGCCGTTCTCTCAGCGTTTTTGTTCTTTTCTTTTATATTACTGTAATGGAAAGTCTCAAAGAGAATTTGTGCTTCGCAATAATTACAATAAGTAAAATAAATTCAAATGTACACAATACAATAGCTCAATATAATTCCTTTCAGTTAAATCAAATGTATAAATTAGGGTTATTGTTTTTACAAGCTGGTTCTTATTTGCATCATAATTGCATTATGGTTGTATTGTGCTTATACCTACAAAAATACCTACCATCTAATTGCCATACTACACCAAAATAGAATCTTTTAGATAATTACAAATAATTCAAAGAATTGCTTGCAACGAAATAATGTAGTAATTTAATAAATAAAAAGCGTGATATAAAAGTTTAGCAATAAACATGACAGTTCTTCTACGATCACTTTTGTTTACCTTTTCAAGGTTCAGTTGCATCAGACAGAGCTACAATGATGCTTAAAAATTAGTCTGATAAGTTTTCATCAGTATTATTAAATTAATTTTGCTACAAGGAAACGTTGCTACTTCACAAGAGAAAGCTGCCTTTATGGATTTGTCATTCGACCGGTGAGCAACGATCTCCTGGTAATAACGATGAGTTTATCTTTTGAACATTATAAAGGAACACGTTAAATAATGAAAGAAAGAAAATCATAGGATGTACTTGAAATTCTCCGACAATTACATGAATTGTATTAGAAGGTTGGTTGCACGTAGTCTCCGGTACTATAGAATATGAAATTAAATTAGTTAATAAAAATACATACTACGTATCTCTTTATATAATAAGTTATGGAAATGTTTACTTACCTGTAACACTTCAAAATATGTATCTTTATATACAAAATTATGACAATATGAATGTATTTATATACATACAAACAATGAATAAATCAAAATAAATATAAAAATAAAGTAATGTTAGTGATCACTAATCAAAAGTATTGAATTATATTGGTGCAAGACTGCGATAATTGTTAACGATTTAGTTATGAGTGTTTACAAAGAGAATTATGAAATTATAGTTGGTTGAGTCTCTGTGATGTATGTAAATCTTCAATTCAAAAGAAAAATTAAAGGAATTAATATTCAATTTTAATTTGGGTTTTAGAAAGGACAGTGGACACGTCGAAGATATCAGATATCTTGCAAAAATAATAATAATATATAGGTCATACATTGATTTTTATTTTATTTTCGAAAAAGTAAAATTCATGGTGTGAGAACCATTAAAACATAAAGTGTAAACGTAAACAATAAAAAACCTAAATTCACGTTTAGTGCATTATTATGTGTATTACATTACAAAGGACGGAAGTTTTGCATAATGGTGTAAACAAATGGCCCCCCTAAACTTATATATTACGTAAGTTGAGCGAGCAAGAGAGAGAGAGAGAGAGAGAGAGAGAGCGAGAGAGAGAGAGGAAAAAATAATTGCAAAAATTGTAAGATCGTCATGGAAATATTCGCCATTGTATATACAGTAATACGCCTCTGCGCAGTCTTCCAACGTGCGCACATGTACTCGTCCATGTTGAAGTTCTGTGACGACGATGGGAGCTCCAGCCACCCCGCAGCCAGCGCATCGATCCGCGGCGTCGCGACTCGCTCCCAGCTCTTCCTTCTTTCTCTTCCCTTGCGGCACGCGTACGCTGCGCTCTCTCCTCTCCGCGCGCCGCGCACACACGCGCGCGCCGCCACACTCCTACATGTCGCTTACTCTTTTTTGCCTATCTCATCCACGTTTAATTCGTCTTCGCGCGCATCTTAATTCCGCCGTGTACGCGCAGGCCCTCGAGCCGCCGTCGCCACTGCCGTGGAAAGGATACGAGGCTTTCACTTTATTAACGGCGCGGTTGGAAGCGCCTCGTATTTTCCTCGCACGTCAAGTCGCCTTGCTCGTTATAATCGTGTTAGACTTAATTGATGTAAGGCGGGATCCCCTGTTTTCCCTTTTAAAGCTTCACGGCGTATCTGCCGTACGTTTAACGGTAGTAATTTAAAAATTTTATTTTTATACTGAAAGTGATAATAGGCGCATTACGAATCCAGTAAAGAAAGTAATGGCTTTATAAAATCTACGCTCATTGCTTGGATGTAAGTTTAAAGAAAAAAATATTCAAGGAATGAAAGTTTTACGTTTGTATTTTATGTAACCCTGCAGTTACAGCAATCAGAGGGGAAAATAGTCATTCTTGAAGTTATTTTTCCACCGCATAATAAATTTTAGAAAAACATAAATAAATACATAATAATCTAGTAAAAAAGTGCATGTAATAAGAATATTTTCTCGGGTATCTTCACAAAGATTTGATTTGCAAATAGGGAATTTTTCAGTTTTGAAGGATGCACGCAAGCATGAAGAAAGGTAAGAGACTCGTTTGTTCATCCTGCGCGTACGAAAAAAAGAGAAAAAGTCAAGCACACCATGTCGGCGTAGAGGAGTTGGGAACGGATGAGGAGGAGGAGGAGGAGGAGGAGGAGGAGCAGACGGTAGAGGTTGGAGCAGCAGCACTTTTCGTATATCTCCGGCTTCTCGCGTATTCATTCGCGATCAATAAAAGCGTATATTCTTGACACACACGCACTGCCTCGCGCACACAGCCAGAGAGTTGGAGAGGGAAAAAAGTGCGCGCTGCGCCCGGACGAGGGCATACACAGCAATACATTGTGTTCGCGCACATATACGAAAGTATATTATGCTCTCTTTCTTTCATTTTTCATCTCTCTGCCTCCGCCTCTCTCCCTCTTTCTCTCTGCGGCTTTGTGTACTCGAGAACGGCTGCGCGAAACCGCGGCTTCACGGGAAAACGAGGAAAGCCTCGCGAGCGAGAAAAGCTCGATTGTGTGTGCGCACAAGAATGAGAGAGGGAGCAAGAGAGAGAGAAACGAAGGAAGACAACGGTGGCGGTGGCGTGATTCGAGCGCGGAGAAGATGGAAAAGTGCGAGATAACGAATGGCGGCTGTGGAGCGACACGATGATGGAATACGCGAGCATTGATGCAAACGATGAGAGCCGCGTGCACATCTATAGAGAAGGAGATAGAGTGCGCAGAGAGGCGTGTGCGGAGCGCTTTTTTCAATATTTTCTTTCCGCGAGCTCATTCCTTCGTCATAATTAAAACAAAACTAACTTTAATAATTATTTTTTTCCAGCTGTTTTAGTAGAATTTTAGAATTTCATTTTTATTTTTAAATTGATTGTCACTGGAAACTGTTAGACACGTATGAGGATTTTATTTTAATGATGTGAAGACTGTCTTCATCAATTAACTCCATGGTTGAAAGTAGTATACTATATAATGCAGATATAATACAGCCAAGATTTATTTGTATATAAATATACATTGGTAAATTTCTTTCTGAGTTTATCTAGCAGGAAGTTAAATAATATTGCAAAAATATTTCATTTACTTTATTCAATTTCCTTACTTTTTTGAATGTTGATACTAAAATGCATTACATTGGATTTGCACGAGAAAAAAGAAAAATGTAAAAATAACGATTGACGAATAGAAGTTCGGAGCGCACCGGGAAGTCGACACTATATGGAAAGGTTTGAGTGTGAAGAAAATGGAAGAAGAAAGCTTAAGCTATCAGGAAAGTTTTATTCAAGCGCCGGCGACCGAAAGCTTTTCCAGCTTTTGAGCTTTTACAGGCTTGCACTTTCCCATGCGCGGGCGCGCGGCTGCGGGAGAGAACGCCGAGGGGCGGCGAGGAGACGAGAGAAGGCCGTTTTCTATGGAAATCCGATGCGTGTGTCCCATCCCTTTTGCGTACACGTGATACGATTTTCATCGCGAGCGCTTCGACTAAAATTTACCCTGGAAAACATTGTATATGTAAAAGTAGTAGAATCTCTTTACCTTTGTTCAAAATATCGCATTGAATTTTTTTATTAACGCCGTTTTCTAAATCTCCAACACGTTTTTAGCTAAAAATGGTAATAATGTTTCGTGGAAATTGTTTTTGAAAAATAAAAATGTAACATGACATTAAAATAACGCATATCACTAGCGTTATGCGTCGCTTAAATAGAGAAGTCCGCAGCAAAGAAAGGCTGTCAACTCGAGGTGCCGACTCTGAGAGGAACAAAACTGAGGGGGCGCGATGTCTGTCGATGACGTTCAGTCAACCTACGATGATTGATCGGCGCGTTATTTCACCTTTTTCACTCTGCCCTCATGACGAACAGCGAACTTGTTTATAAGACTCGACGCGAGATGATTAATTTCAGTTTGACGAGAGACGATCAAAACAAGCGAAATTTATGAGGAAATCCGATAGGTTTTCTCGCCTCTATACGGTTTGATTATAATTTGAATAAGCGCCGGGGTAACAGATTGCAGTCAACAATATGCAAGCCCGGATTCTTTATTGCGCTTACAGCGGCGTTATTACGGCTCTCAAAACACGCCGGTGCAATGCATACAGCTGCGACGCGGCTCCGCTCGCTCGTTCATATTCGTCGTCGATCTGACGGTGAAAAATTTAAATTCGCCGTTTTCCCCCGACTGGCTGGCACCTCTACATACATGGACGTATACACACCTCTATATACATACAGAACCGCGCAGCGTGCACCTGCGCAACTTTGGGGAGGGTTGCGCGCACGCGTGACGCCCGGGTGAAGAAGAGACAGAAGGAGAGGGAGAGAGAAAGGGTGTCTCTTCTCGTCTGCTCTCACGTGGGAACGGGACTGACGGAAAAGTCTCGCCTCTCTCCTTCCTCTCTCGCGTGCTCCTGTCCGATTGAATCCTCGCTATAGTTCATTCTCTTCCTCCCCCCCCCCCCTCTCTCTCTCTCTTCCTCGCTCTCGAGTCGTTCAAGAAGCAACGCATAAATCTGCATATATGCATGCGTTCAAGTAAAAACTTTGATGCGTCGTCTGGAGCCAAGTGTTTTTTTGCCCCCCCCCCTTCCTCTCTTTTTCCATCCCTTACCTCGCGCGAAACTTTCGAGAACGAGTTTTGGTACTGGCGTCGAGCAAATAAGATTGAAGAGAAGAGAAAAGATGCACGAGAGAATAAAGCGACTTAGGGTTTCTCTTTTATATATACAACTAAAAAATATCACTCCTAAATGAATTAACTTAATGGGGAAAGTGGTACAACAAATCTCTTTAATCTAACAATAAACTATACAACTATTTATTTAAATTCTCTCGTATAGGAAGTTGATTCGTAATTATGAATTTATCAGTTGCAATTTCAATGAATATTTTAACAATGCAACAGATAAAAGCAGAAATACTGTGAAAAAAGTTGAGCGATATATCGGGAGAAATTAGCTAAGAAGAAGCAAAGAGAATGAAATAAAAGTTTTTCAATAAAGCAATGATGCACTCGATCGCTTTACGATTCGCAAACATCCCATCGACAATCGCGATAATCGTGTGTCTCTTCAAGGAGAGAACCATCCACTAAATCAGATCCGTTCTTTACATGTATCGCTTACAGCGATGAGCCGACAATGCGGCCTTTCCCTGCCATACACACACGGGGACCTCACCGCAATCGTCCGCCAAGAGAGCGCGCGAGAGCAAATAAACCTAGAAGCTCAATTAATCAATCGTCACGAGGAAGCTAAGAAGGTCGGACGCCCAAGTGTCTCATAAATTTCAAGCGTGCCGGATGCTCTTTATAGGGGGAAAGAGAGGGAGAGAGAGAGAGAGAGAGAGAGCGGCGCCGAGAGACACAGAGCCACTCTCTCAGCAAAACGAAGTGGTGCCGCCGTCGCGCGCCAATAAATGGGATGCGTTTCTTGTATCACGCGCGCCCCGTGGCCCTTCAATTAGCATATTTCTCTTTCTCTTATTGATTTTCTTCTTTTGCCTTTTATTTTATTGGGACCTTTCGTCCCCGTGATGTATAGCGGTTGGCCTTTTCGAAGCTTATAGCTACTTACAATTCTACTCTCAATCTCGCAATTGATAATGAGGATTCGATATTAGTTTATAATTGTGATTGAGCGCGTCTCAGTGTCTAAATTTTAATTTGCAATTAAACATTTTTTTAACTTTAATAATTATGCAAAACAAATGCAGGAAATTGTAATATAGCAAAATATCCTAATTATATTATGCTAACTAAAAATGAAGACTAAGCAAATGAAGTTTTTTTCAATCGTATCACTTGACGAGCTAGCCAAAGACCACACGAGAGGCGAGCGCTTACTTGTGCTTACTTACTCGGGCGCTGCTTTACTTTTGAATGTCACGCGCGCGCGCTCTCTGTCTATTGGAGATCGTTATAAGCGCGGCAAAGTGTGCGACGGTGTGAAATGGAATTAATTATAAGGACGTCTCAACAGGTGGCTGGAAGGCGTCCTTAACTCGTCTAGAGAGCGAGAGAGAAAGCGAGCCATTTCTCGCCACCGCCATTCAGCCGAGTCCCCGAGCAACGCTGTCCGCCCGCCCCCGTCCGAACTGCCGCTTTCTCTCAGTGTCTCGCGCGCACGCTCTCTTCTTCTCAAGTAATTTGCTAAGAAAATAAATAGCGGCTGACTTGGCTGGTAGGAAAAAAATGAGGGAGTTTAAGCGGTGCCGGGCGCGCAATCTTGTTTGAGCGTTAATTGAGATAGAGGCGCGCATCCGATTCGAACGATGCTAAAGGGCCGATCCTTCGAACTTGCTTTCAATGTTATCTTTTTTAATTGCTACTGGGAATGTAATTTCATCTTTAGTTTTATGCTCACCAAATAGCTACATTCTATTTTTAGAAATGGTAATCGAAAAGGTTCATAACTTCTTAATAAATATGGATAGTTTATAATAAACACACCCGACGAAAATCATTAAATTTAAAAGTCAAAATTGATACATTTTTGCATCCAACTATAATTTACAGAAAGTAAAAAATAAAATCTACAGCTTATACTGTGTTGTATATCTTAAATACTCTTAATTTATAACATACGTGTCAAAATACGGTAGTAAACTTTTATGATAAATAACAAAATCACAGGCTCTAATGCTGCTAAAAGATTAAAAACGTAAAAACTAGTTTTCTTTCTACTCATCTGTTCCAAATATAAATAATTTCATTCACATTAATAATATACGAAATACCAATATTTTCAGTCTTTATCTTACTTTTAATGTTAGGTAACAAAAATTTGTATAGATGAATTTTTCCAGATTTTACGATCTAATTTGATAATTTTGTTTTCGTACTCCATGTGAATATGTACTTAATATATTCTGCATCTGTTAAAAATGTTTTATTTATTTATATATATATTGTATATTGAAATCATATGTACCTATTTAAAAAAAAATAATACATAAGAATAATGGAAATTGATGTTCAAGGTTTCATAACGTTGAAGTACGTAACGTTTTCACTGATATGCTATTCTGTATAAGAGTTATTTTAAGGATATTCTGATTCGAATTATAATATTGGAATGTTAATTTTTTGACATTAAAAATTAATGCATGGCATGAGAAATTGAGTTTAAAGAAGCTAAATTACTAACGCATTCACGGGAGAATTTTATTCTTGATAAAAAATCTTTTCATGACATTAACAATGCAATATATTCCAGGAATCACTCATGAAGTCGACGTAAATTTCGATATATCGGAATTAGAAGAAAAGCGAGCCGAATAAAAAGAAGCGGAGCGCAAGTTCGGGCTCTTTTTATCTCGAAACGGGTGCGGCCCGTTAGGTTGAAATGCAAAAAAGGCAATCATTCGAGAGTTCCATCCGTTCGTTCTGTGTCCCATCAAGTTTTTTTCACGTTCGTATACGAAATCGACAGACCGAATCAGTTTGAGCGAGAGTTCGAGTCCAAGAGGTCCGCCGAACTTTTCCTCGACATCGCGTTTCGCTTTTTCTTTCTCCTCTTCTTCTTCTCCTGCCTCCTCTTTCCTCTCTATCCCTCTCGCTTTTTTCTCATCTCCTTCTGCCCGCCCCCGTCGAATTCCCTATCGCGAACATTTTAATCTTTCTTCGGAAAAGCCGCGGGCCCCCATCGGGTAGTTTCATTTCAATCTCATACTCATCCTCCTCCTCCTCGTCTCTCCCGCGCTTGCTCTACTCCCCGGGATGCTTCTGCAGCACGGTATCGAACTACCCTTACAGTTTCTGAAAAGCGAGGAGTTAACGTCTCTTATACATTATGCTGATACGAACGAACTACGTACCCGGAGCTCGCTCCCCCTCATATACTATCCCTTGGACCGCCTACTCCTCCTAAATAAGTGTACGCGTATACACATACACTGTATCTATATATTCTTAGTTCGAGCGATGCACACTCCACCCATTTCACGATTGAACCTTTTTCGGAGAGAATTTCATTGCACTCTCGACCATTTTGATTTTCTCAGTCAGCTTTAATGGCAGAAAAATTATCAGGATAAAGAATCGACATCGTAAGAAGGAGACGCACTTTCATCTCTAAAAACGTATATTTCTAAGTATATATTTTATATTTTAGATGGGCACAAATATCATATACTAATTCCTATCGAATTCGTATAAATGGAAGTATAACAATGACTAAAGTATTTTTATTTATAGTCATACACAAATATCGTATAATAAATTTGTACGAGCATTAAAAAAGTGTCAGTAATTGTCCAATTTTACACGATTCAAAAAGATTGAACATATTCTTTAAACTGATAATAAGAATGATACAATTTAAATAACGAATGTTTACAAATTTAATTTCTGACATTCACAAATACTTTTAACTTTTTTTTTTAAATGTCTAAATTTTCCAGATTTTAGTGATTTTTAAAAGGATCAGTTTAATACATATAAAGGGGATTACTTTTATTTAATTTACTCGAACAGTGGAGAAAGTGGAATAATCTGGTTTTGAAAAAAAAAAACTTTTCAATTCTGATAAGCTGTATATATGTATCGAAATAATAAAAAGGATTCTGATTTTCGTACCGGAATTTCTGGTAGGGAAAATATTAAAATTGAGATTAGACGCAAAATCGTAAGATAATCTTTGTTAAGCAGCAGTTTGGCGCATTCAGGGCAAGGTAAGTTTTCGCTCAGCCGAGCAAGTTAATTACGTCGTTCTCCCGAAGTTTCACGCAATGGGACAACGTTTGATCTCATGGTCGGGCCAGAGGCGCGAAATCAAGACGGCTGCGGCTCCTCGGCGACGAGATGCGCCCGACGCCAAGAAGCCCCGCTAATGCCGCTGAAATTACTTAAGTGCTTCCATGAGTCGGGCGCGAAATTACTCCTAGATTATTATCAAGGCTCGCTTGTACGGGCCTTGGCGACGGCGAGGCTCTCTCTCTC